>CM042426.1:15822941-16027941 GCA_023631565.1 Gymnocephalus cernua | reverse complement strand
AGACGGCTTGTGAGCATGAAAAAACAAATGAACTCCGTTCAGCCAATAAACTGCATGAAATTACAAACGTGAATTTTTCAGTTTTCCCGCCATGCACAGTACTGTCTTCTCACATGCCATGCACTTACGATTTAGTCCTCTGTTATTATAGTTCGCTTTATCTCCGCCATATTTTGTGTTGCAGTAGTCTCTGTTCTGTAGTATGTGTGCGTAGTGCCGCCATATATTTACAGTAGCTCCTGCTCTTTGTCCCTTTCGGCTTTGGCTTTTTACAAATGCCTTCTTTTCCCTCAGATAGAGTTGATATGCAAGAGATGTAACCGTCAGATGTTCTTTCAGCACTGCCGTCGTATGAATCCGACTTGCGCTCTGCACCCTCTTGATCCTCCCTACACATTCAGTTTTACACCTAGATGTTGTAATGTGAAAGTAGAAGTCTTGTATCCTTTGCTTATCCTTAGATATCTTTTAGAAATCCTTCCAACTGAACTCTAACGATATCAGTGTCACCCAAGGGAACCGGTTACATGTCTTCTAAAACATTTCTGCAAAATGACTTAAAGGTTTTAAAATGCCAAGTTTTTGATTTTATTTCTTCTTTTTTATTATTATTAAGAGCTAAGTAAGTTGTGAGTTAAATTACCTTTTAAATACTCCCTCCTTGTGTAAGAGGAGTGTAGAATCGGGTCACAGAAAAACTTCTAGAAGACATTGTATGGAAGTGCCTTTGGGGGGCAAACACCTACTCACAGAACTACAATGACAACCATCCTACTGCTGCCACCAACTGCAGTTTTGAATGTCAATCATCTTCTCTCCAGAAGTCTTGCACAGGTATCTCTCCAGTAGACGACTGCATCTCTTCTTCTTCGCTGTCTAATCTGTCATTTCTCTCTCTCTCTCTCTTCCCCCCCTTTCTCTTTCCTTGTGTTTTTTTCTCTCTTATTTTTTCTTTTGTTTTGCTTCTCCAAGGGCATGATGACGTTGCTCCCTGTGCAGTTTTGAAAAGTGTGGATAGTTTTAGCTTTCTGCAGCACCCTGTGCATCAGAGAAGCTTAGAGATCCTGCAGAGATGCAAAGAGGAGAAGTACAGTAAGGCTGCCAATACGATAACTCCTCCTTACTTTCATGTTAGACTATGACTCGGGAAACTGTAGGGGCGAGGCTGACCAACATCATCAACTTTACTGCACTGTACTACAGCCAAAGTCACGCCAAAAGAGCTCAAAATCATAAGAATATTCAAACTTAAAGAGAAAAGTTTTTATTTTCTGCTTTGTGATTTGATTTACAACTCTTATTTTCTATCATTAGACTAGATGCTTGTTGGTCTCCGCTCCCTCTGTTTCCCTCTTCCTTCTTTCTCATACACCTGCATGCATTTGTTCTTAGTCTCGTCTTGCATGTTGTACTTGTTGAGCATGCTTCAGCCATTCTGTCACTCACACTGCTAGTAAAAGGCCAGCAGAGAAATGCACGGTTGTGTTGCTCTATCAGCTGATTTTGGTCCGGGGAAACAACGGCCTAACACATCTAGGTGTCCATCACTTTCTGATTTGTCCCACAGCCATGCTGTCATGTCCAGTTCTGTTTGTTGGGCAGTGGGTGTAGTTGCTTGTCCACCACAGCACATCTCGTCTAAAATCAACAAACTTCACCTGTTACTAATAACACATATGCTGGTGATGGTGATAGAAAGACTGAGAGGGTATACGACATCACTAACTTTCTCACAGGCGGCTTTTACATGTGGTGCAGGACACACAGCCAAACTCACACACTTCTCTCACAGGTCACCTTTCCTCTACAAACATTTCCATACACTCAGCTGTGTTTGTGTCTTTTTGTTTTGTGCCACCCTGCAGCTCCTGATCAGAGTGAAAATGTTGTACAAAGTGATGAAACTGAAAACAGTATACTGATAAGTTACCTGATAAAATGATCTCCCAGATTGCTTTTTTTTTTGGTTTTTAAAGAAGGCTAACGCATACTGTAGATTTCTCTGATTTCTCATCACTATGATTGATTGGTTCAGAGGGAATGCTTGTGTATGGCAGCAAATATAGGCTTGTCACTGCCATCACACTGTAGTAATGTAACAGCAGCCTAGTAGCACCCAAACAATGTAGTAACGCCTAAAAAAGTAATAAAATGTTACCTTAACTTTACTGAAAATGTATTAAAACCCAATGATGTAGTAATTTGACCAATATTGAAATAAAATGTCCTAACTGATATTGTAATAACATTTTTGCCGATAATGTAAGACCTTTTAGCTGGTTACTTTTTTTTTGTTGAATACTGATGATGTATGTAAAAGTATTGATGCATTAAACTAAAATCCCTATCAATGGGAAATGAACCAGCCCATACTCATGCTGATTGGTTGTTGTGCAAGGATCGTCTATGCTAACGTTACACAGGCGGGCGATGAAGACAAAGTCAACAGTGATTTTTAATATCAGTCAAGACATGTTATTACATTATTGGTCAAGTTACTACATTACAGTTTTATTACATTTTCGATCAGGTTAAGTTCAAATTTAATAACATTTTCAGGAAATTAATACATTTTTGGGTGCCAATTAAACCCATTCTGCTCACAGTTTTTGTAGTTCCACCTAAATCACGTCTGCCTGCTTTACTTCATTAGATAAGTGATTATAGAACAAAATGTGTTCTAAAAAAAACAAAGGTTTTACGCAAACCTACAGTCCAGACTAAACTAAATTACTCCTCAGTATCATCTTCCATAATTCGACACTAACAAGAGTAAGTCACTATTAACCTTACCGATCTTTGTTTTAATATTAAATCATCTGCAGTCGTTTATATTGTCAATAAAAAGGCACATAACACTCAATGCAATAACACTGGAGTGTCACACGTTTTTTTTGGCTTGGGAAGGGTGTGAAGGATTTGAGTGTTTGTCTTCATGTCTGTTTTGTGTGAGAGTGTGTGTTTTTGTCTTTCACACAATGCCTACCTGTCTGTTGGTGATCAGGTGTGACCAGTAGGAGTCCACGTACGCCGTTGTCAGACCTTCAGGGAAGCAACACCATCAACGAGAAATCCCCACGGTAAGAGCCTGTACGGTTTTGAGATCCATTGTAATTGTGTTGAGATTAGATTAGAAATTAGATTAGATTCAACTTTATTGTCATTGTGCAGCGTACAAGTACAAAGACAACGAAATGCAGTTTGCGTCCAACCAGAAGTGCAAAAAAAGGGGGCTTCGTATGTTAAATTGTCACCGGGATGCAGAGCAAGAGTTCAGTAGAACACTACAAAACAAACACTACACAGTCAAGTTGTTGCTCTATTGTTCATATATTCTCTAATACTGTTGTACTTTATATATTTATATATAAGTAATATATATTTTTAATCATTCATGCAATGATATTGACCTCTAGGCTTTGAAACAGTGGCATGCCTTTTTAAAAAAGAAAAACAGAGGGACTGTGCTGTGACCCTGAGCGTTGCTCTCATTCCAGCCCACTGAGACCCCGGTCCACCACCTCCTCTAATTAGCTGTGGACAGTGAGATTAGCAGCCCACGACAGCGACTGGTGGCACCGTGCGGCTCGTACAACACGGCTTTTGTTAAACAGGAGCTCAGTCTAGGGCTGTTAAAATCCCCCCTTAATGTGATTTGCAACCTCTGCCCTCCCTCTCTGTCTCTTTCTCTCAATCGTACGCTCATACACACTCATTCTCTGCATACAAGAAGAGCACTAAACCCTGTGCAGCTGCTTCCGCCGTGATGTAAAGTCAGAGCTATGCATTGGAGAGGAGTGCCCGGAGAGTGATAAATATTAAGTCCCTGCAGGGTGCTTGTCGGCTAGACAGAGCAGCCGACCGTAAAGTGCTTTATGGGAGCACGGAGTCACTATAAGAAGCATATTGTACCATCACCATTTACTGAGATCGATGATCATCTGGGGAGAAATTCTATCTCATCTTCTATATATGGTAGGCCAGATGCAAACTGAAGAGTTGTGCTTATTCTTTAGTCCACATTGTTGCGTCAAACATTATTTTCTGATTTGGTCATACACACAATAAACCCCTTAAACACTTCTTAGAGATCGTATAAATCAAAAGACTTATACTTGATTTACACATACTAGAGCTTTGTGGATCTTCTGTCGTAATTTATAATATTGTAATGTAATGCAGGCTAGTAGTACAATTTATATGTACCTGTATGACTCCTCTGGGACTGAGATGTACCCCAGACTGTGATAAAGATAGTGGAGCAGTGCACTAGCTGTGTTAGAGAAGCATCCTCTGGGTCCCTTCCGTTGCCACTGTATAAAGAAACACTAATGAAAAAGCGAGTCACACCTAGGGCTGGGCAATAGGGAGAAAATCAGATATCACAATATTCTTGACCAAATACCTCGATATCAATATTGCGGCGATATTCCAGCTTTGACAATTGGTGCTTTAACAAAATATCTTCACACTTAGATTTTAGATAAATAATCATCAGTAATGTGGACATAATGTCTAAGTGAGGAAAAGGCAAATAATAGAAGAGCTAGAACAGTCTGGTAGGTTCAGAAAATGACATCACTCTACTGTAATGCAACCTTTAATCACGGTATTACGATATCCAAAATCTAAGACGATATCTAGTCTCACACCATGATATAGATATAATATGGTTATATTGCCCAGCCCTAGTCACACCTTTTACACCTGGTTTCTATTTGCAGCTTATGTCCATGATGTATGTTCAATTTTTTTATTATTTATCATTTGGAATCAGAATCAGCTCTACTGGCCAAATATGTTTAGGTGACTTGTTTTCTAGTGGCTCTATATGTACTTGAGCGAATTGTTAACGTCAGCATGATGATAATATTTGCCATGACACTGCTAGCATACTGATGTTAGCAGGTATACTGTTTAACCATCTAAGTTCAGCTAACCAATATTTGCTAATTAGCACAAAAACACAAAGTACAGTTGAGGCGGATGAGAATAATAGTTTTGAAGGTAGTTGGTCATAAGCCAAATAATTTGACAAATTACAGTTTCGACGCTTTGGCAGGTGAATCACCAATGTCGGTAGGATCTTTGGACCATGCATGTCTGTACCAAACTCCATGGCAATCCATCCAGTAGTTGTGGAGATATTTCAGTCTGGACCAAAGTGGTGGAGTGACTGACATTGCCATCCCTAAAGGCTAAAAAAAAATTCAAAGAGCAAATGTACTCTTGGCACTTTTAAATGTGTAAGAAGTGTTTAAATTTGGAACAGAATCAGCTGAACACAATGAGCACAAAGAGGGATGTAGTTTATTTTTAATGCCAACACTGAAGTGGAACGGGCATTAGCTAGGTTTTTAAAAAGCATATTTACTGTATGTATTTCAGCTTTGAACCCAAACAGCTGTCTCTGCACTAGGGTGACCAGACGTCCCTAAAGATTTGGGACAGTCCCGAAATCCAAGCAGCTGTCCCGAATCCCAAATTCTGCCCTAATTGTCCCGAAAATTAGAGCAAAGTCTCATAATGACACTTCAGTTCATGATTTTTTTATTTGTATTCCTGGGTTTACATGACAGACAGTTGAGTTTCTGAATAAAAATAATAAATAATTTTGATCTCATCCCGTCCCGAATTGTACCCATTCTCATCTGGTAACCCTACTCTGCTCCATAAAGCGCAACCTTCCCATCTGCTGTTCTGTATTCATATTGACTTTCATTAGCCTTTAAAAACCTCTCCACAGGCTTGTGTCCCACCTTGTTTTCTCTCTAGGAATGATTCAACCCCCTGCTAATAACACAGTGTGAGTCACCAAACACATCCCTCTTCATGTGTCAGAGTGTGTGGCATGTAACTCAGGAGGGATTCTTGTAAAACCGTAAATTATAATACTGGAAACACAATAAAGTGCTCCAGTGGACCCGACGAGCTGAATTAATGATTGCTACTGCTACAGCTTTACTCTGATTCTGAACAATGCTGTTGGAGATTGTCGGTACCCCAGTTGCCTTGTCTCCTCTCATCCTCTCCTCTGGACTAAAATAGTTCGGACTGGTTAATGGTTTTATAACCATGACCTGACCACTTCTGTTTTTGTTTGCCTTCTGGGCAGGTGGTTAGGTTTCACCTTGAGGCCTGAGGTTTAAACCTCTTTTAAACCACCTTCAAGGCTCTGTGTTGAGTCGTGTGAAATCAATCCTCTCTCTCCAAGGGAGAAACGTATGGAAACTTAGTGCCCCTGCTGGTGACATTCCTCCTGGGGAAAAAAAAAAAATCCCCTTTACGAATATATATAAAAAAACACGGCATTTTGATGCTATTTAAAATGATGCATAAGTTACACTGTATGTGAGCAGTCTGCTGTGCCTCAGAGTACAGAGCTTTTGGTGTAAGGTGCTTGATGTTTAACCTGTCAGTTATTTTTAATGTATCTGAGGAAGTTTGCAAACTCTCGCAACCGGATCTTTGTTAATTACTTTCTCATTACTGCAGAAAACAGTGTCTGTTAACAATGTAGAAAAGTAACGAGACACGTCTGTTAAAATGTTACCCTTGCCATGATCAATACCTCATACCTCTGGTTGAACAAATCAATAAGGTTTGGATTTAATAAATAAATCACTTGAATTGTTTTGTGTGTGTTTTTATCTAAAGGAGTTCTCCGGGCCTGGGCTGGAATGGGCGTGTGAGTCGACTGAGCCGCTTGTCATCCAGCAGCTCCACCACAGAAGAAGACGGCATCTTTGTCAACTCTGCCAGCAGTAAACTCCTTGAGAGAGCCCACGACATCCTCATGTCAGTAACAAGATGCATCCACAGTCATCATAATGCTTTAAACTCCCCTTAAACACTAGTCTCGCTTTACCAGACCTTCCTCCACAGTGCTGCGGAGGAGGGTCTGGCTATTCCACACAGCTTTCCAGAATTGGGAGGAAAACGTGCTCTGGTTTATTGGCATTTCTTTAAACCAGTCACCATTGTCTTGGGCGGTGCTAGGCACCGGGAAAAGCCCCATTGTCGCTGCAAAATAACCTCAGGAAGGAACTTGTTTTGGTGGAACGTATACATTCAGAAGTTGTTTTAGTCGTGCAACAGAAAACTCAGATTGGACAGAACGTCTAGCTAGTTTAAAATGCCAACATAAAGAAAGCCCAAGGCAACGGATATCCGGCCTAAATGAGTGAAATCCGGCGGAATTTCCGTCGGCAACGGAGCAATCCCAGAAGTGCAACGTCAAGGATATAGACTACCTAAACACTAATTCAAAGATTATACAGTACTCTTCTTATTGAAGTGTTTGAATAGGAGAAGAAAAAAAGACACTGTTCAATGGTTTTCTTTGTGCTTCTCGTTAGACGTTAATTCTACTGTTATTTATTATGTTGTTCAGCAGTGTGACACATCCTTAAAACTGGAAGACCAGAGTTCAAACTCAGTGTCAGCAAACATTCCTACCAGCTCCAAGGGTGCTGCTCTGCAGCTGACCCTGGCCTCTGAGCCCCCCCCCCACTTCCCTCTGGAGGGGAGTAAGTGAACAGAGAGTTTCCCCACGGGGATGATTCAAGTTCAACTGTAATGACCCACTTGGGAAGAATTTGTGGAATTAAATTCAGTGCTGTGATGACGTTTTACTTAAAAGAAAAAAAGTATTTTCACCTGTTTTAAAGAACAAAAAGAGGGATTTTGTTGCTCTAATGTGAGAAACACATTTGACTGCTGGACTAAGTTTTCTGTTTTGTTTTGTTTTTTTATAAACAGGAGGAACAAAAACTACAAATCTAAGCCAGTTCTTCCGAAGGTACAGTCCAGCATATCTTTAATTTATCTTAATAGTAAGCAACAGACTCTAGTGTTGTTTTACATTATCGACTGACTCTCGCTTCACACCTGCAGCATTTACTGAACGTCAAGTCACTGAAGTATCTCAGCAAACTGACGCTTCACGACCGCATCACCAAGTCACTGCTTCACCTCCACAAAAAGAAGAAACCACCCAGTATCAGCGCACAGTTCCAGGTCAGTCAGACACACACACACGCGCACACACAGCCAGTAGCGTACTGCAGAGCTCACTGATATGCCATTCAGTGCTCTCACCATAAAAATAACACGATTAGCCTGAGCTGCATCGAGGAATCTCCTCAGAGCTGTGAATATGATGAAAACAAGGTGTGTCCTTTTACAACTGGCTGTGGGTAGAAACCTTCCTTCATTTCTCTGCCTGCCCCACCAGCCTTTACTGTCCAATGTCTCATCCCTGTATTTGTCCATAGTGTGTGTGATGTCTATTACATAGTTCTCACACATACACACACACACAAGTCTTAAATGTATGACATCGTGTCTGGGAATTTAAGACAAAAAACTAAATAAATGTGTCATAAAAAAAAGACCTGATTTGGTGAGAAAGTCGAAAGTTTTGAGGTTCTTAGTCGGAGATGAGTAATTGCTGAAAACAAAGAGAACACCTGTTTGATTGCTCTGCTCTATGTTTTGTCATTTTACAGAAGAGGATTTTCTTTTAAAAGACTTTCCCAAATGTGAGATAAATGAGATGGACAAGTACATTAACATTCCAATTTTGGTTAACTTAAGCTCAAAAATGTCTCTCGTTTGCAGACAGTACTGTAACACACGCCAGCTCAGAAAAAACCCTCAAGAACCAGAAAGATCATTCTATTGTTTTATCTGATTTCTTTGAACGTGAACTCTGTGCTCTGGCTGTTGGAGGTAGAGATGAGTGCCGTGGCCCCTCTGGCAGGCAGCCCTGGCCCCAGTGTGTGGATGACTTCACTTCCCACATCCTGTGCTGCGCTGATTGCTTAAACTCCCATGGAGGAGGAGCAGGAGCCTGAATTCCTCCTGCCACTGAATTATCACACACATGCTGACACACATGTGCATTTGTTTACACACACACACACACACACACACACACACACACACACACACACACACACACACACACACACACACACACACACAAGAATTGCACTTGCAGTTTCTTTTTTTTTTCTACAGAACCACATGCTTACGTGGACATATTGCTTGTATTCATGATCCCAGGCGGTGACTTTAATCTTGCAGCAAAGAGTTTTTTCTCACAGATGGACCAACAGTTATTCACAGCTGACAGAGCCATCTGACTTTAACTTCTGCCTGTCAAACAACTGTGGAGCAACAAAAGCAGTGTGTCTCTGTATGCACCATATATTCTGTGCTTTGTGCTAAATCTGACTCTGTTGTTGTTTTTTGTCTCTTTCTGCAGGCCTCCCTAAATAAACTAATGGAGACTCTGGGTCAGTCTGAGCCTTATTTTGTCAAGTGCATCCGTTCCAATGCTGAGAAGGTACAGTGTGCTCCCTCCAGACTGCGGCCACTTGACTGCTTTGGTTTAGTTTTCAAAGCATTTTTCATTTCCTTTTGAAGTTTGAACTTTTCTAAAGCTGTTTATCATTTTCCCCTCTTCTCTTCTGCTGCCTGTCGCTTTTCCTTTTTCTGTAATTTTCTCCTCTTCTCTCATCGATGATCTTTTGTTCTTTCTCAGCTGCCCTTAAGGTTTAATGATAACCTGGTGCTGCGGCAGCTGCGTTACACAGGTATGCTGGAGACTGTGCGCATCCGGCAGTCAGGCTACAACATAAAGTACAGCTTCAAGGTAACACACACACGCATCTACACCCTGTAGATACTCTTTCATCATCATCATCATTATAATCGTTTTCTTAACTGTCACTTAATGTATATCATTTTATATATAGCATAGTAAATTTGAAAGAAACAAGCTATTGGTGCAATTGGAAATAAGTAAATACAGTACACATGTAAAGTTTATTTCACAAGAAGTGGTAGAATGTAACACTACTTTAGTATAATTTTTGGATACATCACTTGCAATGAACTCATACATCACTACATTTCAAAAGGAAATATTGCACTCTTTATTCAATTACATTTATTTGGAAGCTATAGTCACTAGATACATTTGCAGATTAAGATTTTACAAAAACAAATGTGATCTTAAAAATGTTTGCATTGTTAAAGATTAACTTCCCAACAGTATCTAAAGTAATTAAAATGACATCTTGCTCTTGAACAGCTAAGTAAATTTTTTTCTAGTAAGATTTTGGTGGCAGGGTGGCTCAGGAGGTGGAGTGGGTCGTCTTTTAATCACACGGTTGGTGGTTCGATCCCCGGCTCCTCCTGTCTGCATGTGTACTAGAGCAAGACACTGATCTTGCCTCTGTGTGTGTGTGTGTGTGTGTGTGTGTGTGTGTGTGTGTGTGTGTGTGTGTGTGTGTGTGAATAGGCGAATGAAGACAAATTGTAAAGTGCTTTTACATTTAATGGAGTATTTTTAAAATTGCGGTATTGCTACTTTTACTTAGGTATTTGAATACTTCTTCCACCACTGAAAGTGAAGAAAGTAATGATACATTATAACTAAAGTATAATTCATAATTAATTATGTAATATGATTAAAAAAAATGATTCTCCACTTACTATTATTAAACTAAAAGCATCTTTTCATTAGAACCTCCACTTCTGGTAAATGTCCACATTTCACACTCCACAGCCCCAGTTTGCAATGCAGAATTTTGCAAATGAAGTAAATAAATTTAGTTGTCTCCGAGCCCAGCCTGAGAATTATTTAATCAGACACAGCAGAGCTCTTCCAGAGCCACAGAAGACATTATACAACAGTTTTCATTTGCTGAGTATTACTAAACATGACTAGTGAACTGACCTTTATGTGTATAATCGATGCAGTTCCCCTTTAAAGATAGATTTAGAGTTCTAACAGATCCACTTCATCCTCTATTCTTTGTCCAGAAATTCTAAGTATCATGTTATCCAGGAAGCAAACACTCGATAAGCCAAATGGTACAAAGAGTTCAGCAGCAGATCACATTAACATGTTCCCTCTGTGCAGGCGTGTGCAGGCCAGAACACTGATGCACTATCAATCTCACTGCTCACATCCCAAAATGTAAACGACACCTAGGTTTCCACGAGTTTAGGTGCCAGCGATGAATTCATCTCCAAGAAACATGTCGCTGATGTTGTTTGAGCCGGGATTCCTTGTGTGTTGTGTCAAGGGGGAATTATGAGGGACGTGAGGTGGCAGCCATCTTAACCACGCTGGCTTTCGTAAGAATGATGTCAGCCCTTGGAGAAGTACTGTATGACTAATAAAGCAGATCATGCTTTTAATGCTGATTGGAAGTGAGTCTTTGGACAGAAAACGTTTGGGAGTGGCTCACTCCAGTTTTCTCTTACATTAGTTTCCATTTAGTGATCTTGAATGTTCATTTGTGCCGGTCATGTCACATCAAGGTTTTAGGCAAAGATGAAGTCACTGTGCTAGGTTCTCAAGCAGTCACTTCACCAAACCACAACTTATTCCTCCCATGTCACTATAGTGCTATCTACTAGACATGTAGGTAGTTTAGATTGTATTTGCTTGGGCTCTGTGACTCCTCATGCCTCCTAAATAAGAATAAGAGTGATGGAATTTCATTTATGGCACTCCATGCATAGAAAATAAGTAATTTCAGAGTCATTTTAACAGCATTTATTCTGTCCAGAAACTGTCCCAGTGACTCAGGGTAGTACACAGATCTTTCTGTGGACAGTTTCTCTATTTTTCAACTTAACTAGATGTCACTGTATAATTTTAAGGTATTTTTACTTTACTTACTGTAAGGTAGGGCTGCACGTTATGAGGAAAATATCAAATTGCCACTATTTTAACTAAAATTGCGATTTCGATATGATTCGCGATATTGGAGGGAATGATAATTTTTGGATAATTTTTCTCATTTTCATCGAAAAATAAAACACATAACAAATAATACAAAAATATTCAAATTAAGATTAAATTGATTTTTGCGAGGATTTAGTCTGTTGGATACGATTTGTAGGCCGAGACGTGTCTGCAACACCACAATACTTAATTCAGAAAGGTTTGGCACATATTGTCACACATTTGGATATTGCACTAGTGCATATACTGCGGTTTCGATAAAATTGCGATTAATAGTGCAGCCCTACTGTAGGGTGGTGCCGTTGTTAGCTTGGGCCCTTCTGTGTGGAGTTTACATGTTCTCCCCGTAAACTCCCCTTAATTGTTGACTCTCAACTGCCTGTAGGTGTGAATGTGAGCGTGAATGGTTGTTTTTCACAATGTGTCATCCCAGTGATAGTCTGGCGACCTGTCCAGGGTGTATCCCACCGCTCGCCCTATGTCAGCTGAGATCGGCTCCAGCTCCCCCAACAACCCTGTAAAGGATAAGCAGTTACACATAATGGATGGATGGTTGTACTACTTAAGAATATCCACTTTATGCTACTAAAATGTAGATTCTTCTACTTTACTGTATTTCAGAGGTAAGCATTGAACGTTTGCCTCCATAACATTTATCCAACAGCTATAATTACTAGTTACTTTTAAGATTTTACTTTAAAACATGTGATCATCTTATAAAATACAGTGCTTTGCTAAAAGTTAAACCAGTGGTTTTGGATGTTGACCCGTTACAAAAAAAAGTGTGTAGTTGGGGCTCTGTTTCTTGTTTTAGATGTCTTGTGAGTTTTAAGCAGTTCCAACAAAGAGACAGTTACCCTCTAAACTTCTCAGATGGTTCTTTCCTCTCCCATTAATCATCTCACCACCCCTCCGATTTATCTCGTGACCTTTTCAAGGAGCCCGACCCCTATATTGAGAACCACTGGACTAAAATACTTAAAAAGCAGTTAAAACTAGCTCCACCTGGACCAGCTACAACAGTAAAACACTACTAACACATTGTTGCATCAGCAGCATTAACAATATAATAACGTAATAAATAATACATCAGCCACAGAAGCCATTTTTGGTATTATTTGGAGTATTTTTTAATCTGGGTACTTTTACTGAAGTAGGATTTTGAATGCAGGACTTTTACTTGTTTCTTTTTTACATTGTTGTACTGGTAGTTCTTCCACTACTAGAAAAAAATTCCCACAAATATTTGAAAACTAATATAAAAATGACACAATATATTTAGTTATTTGTGTGGAATGACCTTAATGCAAAACTCATAAAACTGTAACTATTTTGATGAGCTCACTTCTCTCTCTCCCCCCCCCCCCCCCCCCCCCCCCCAAAAAAAAAAATTTAGTGCTGCGGTCAGCACTAATGAGAAATATCTTGGGCATGGTATCACTGTGGAGGACTGTGCTGTTTCCCGACTCTTCAGAACAGAGCCTTTCCATTGTCCTCGGGTCTCTGAAACACTCCCCATGATTGTAATTGTATAAACACAGCATCTGTTTCCCTATCCACCCCCTGCAGCCCAGAGTGTATTGAATTCAGACAAAGAGCCTCAGTTCGAAGAGTGGGAGTTCAGCATATTTATGCCATGATGTTTGAACCCCCTGCAAATATGGACAGCATGGACTTTTACCTGAAACCACATGTGCCTTTTGTTTCGCTCAAGAGATGCTGCAAGGAAGGTTGCTTATGTTTCTGCTGCTGGTCAAGAGTTATATTTCAAATTCAGGGCCAGAGAGTTGTACAACCCCAACCAATTAATCCTGTGTTCAGTCCAGATGGCTTTAGCAGAAAGTAAACCTTTTGTTAAACACATTACTGGACAGAAATTGTGTGAATATGACACAAATGTAAAAAAACAGATACTGTAGGGTACTAGAGATATTTTTTCATTAACACCTTTCCTTGTTTTCTTGATAGGATTTTGTCCATCACTTCTGTGTGCTGCTCCCAGAGGGCACCAGTGCCACCAGAGAGGGCATCCAGCAGAGTCTGGACCAGCTAGACCTCGAACCAGATGGCTACCAAGTGGGAAAGACAATGGTATTTACCCTGCCCTCTTCTTTCTCCTTTCCTCTTTGCAGTTCTTTTTTCTTCTTCTTCTTTTAATTAAACATGTTGTGACATCTGTTTTTGATATACATGTAGCACGTTATCCCTGTCTGAATAAGTCTCCTTTGCTGTACAGAAAACATGTACAAAATGTCTTTGTCATTACGAATGAATGTTGAGCGTTGTTCAGCTATCTGAAGTTATGTTTAGTTATGGTATGTTTTATTGGTGGTCCCAAAGTTTCCTACAACAGCAGAGTGACAGCTCATTGTATACACTTATATTATATCTGATATTATTAAATGTGATGAATTGGTGCAGCCATGAATAAAATGTTTGATATAGATGCATGTAAGTTTTGGAATTTGCTATATATAAGACATGGTGTGGAAAAAATGAGAGCAAAACTGTGGTTTTCTTCTGTTAAGTCATTGTTTGGTGACATTGGTGAAAAGAAAATGTTTAGGCTCATTACTGTATGTTATGTGTTTTACTATCTGTTCCTGCCTGTTGAGGCATTTAGCAATCTGGAAAATGGGAGTCCAAAACCCCAAACTGATTGATAATGATAATGTGGGGGTTTGAAACTACTCAAACTCAGGTAGTTTATTAAACCGTTGAATTTCACAAACTATAAATAGAGTCATAGACAAAGGGAAAGGGTAGTGTTGGGGATAACCTCATATTAACTAAAAAGCATCCTCCCTCTGGAATGGAAGGATGTAATGAAGACAGTGCCCCATATTTGGTGTTGGTATGAATGAGTCATGATGGAAGGGTCCATGCCTTTGGGATGCTGTCTATATAATTAGAGGATCATACCTGACATACTTGTGGCCATGTATCTAGCTAGGGATCTCTGAGGTTTGTGTGTGTGAGCTGAGCTTTTTAAAAGAGTGTGTGTGTGTGTGTGTCCAGATAACCCCATTCTTTAGTGTGTGTGTGTGTGTGTGTGTTACCCTGTGCTGACTCCCATCATGGTCCCTCCTCTCAGGTGTTTCTGCGGGAGGCTGAGCGTCAGCGTCTGCAGGCCGTACTCCACACTGAAGTTCTCCGACGCATCGTCACGCTGCAGCGGCGGTTCAGACTCCGGCTGGAGAGGAAGCAGTTTGTCAGAATGAGAGAAGCGGCGATCCGCATCCAGGTACAGTTACAGTGCTTTTCATTATCGGTGCTCTCGTCTCTATCGGCTTCATTTCATTTTCCTTTAGTTTGATTTAAATCACCTTTTTATTGTTTTTTTGTTTTGGTATATGCGCCTGAGAGTTGTTTTTACTAACGGCTGAGCGTTGATTTGGTATTATTGCTTATCAGCTTTCAGTGGAATTCTAATTAATAATATGATCACATCATGTTATAGTTGTACAAAATTCAGTTGTGCAAATTAATTAAAGTTCAGTTTGATCAATTATTATAATATATTTAATTATATTTTAATTAAAGTTAAGTTTTTGTTTCACTGAGGTGAAACGGTTTGTATGTTCATATATATGATTTTGCTTACATTTGTAATGATATGATGATGATAATGATGTGTGATACAAATCAATATCAGAAAAGTGTTGGTAATAATATAGTGCTATTCATTTCACGGATACTGCCCAGTCCTTGATCAGTGCAGCACTACATTTGAAATGAAAGGACCAAAGGTGTCCGTTAATATCAAGGATGTTTTATTTTAGTTCCTAAACTGGAAATTATTTTTAAGATTAATGTGAAATCTGTGTGAAAGTCCAACTCAAATACAGTTCAATTCAACTTGTCACTCACAGTCCACTCTAGCTCTGCGAATTCATTTGTTTTTAAGTCCAATTAAGAAAGAAAATTGAGATGCACTTTTGAGTAATGACGCTTATTCTTCTAATGGAGTTGTTGTACTGAGTGAACATGAACATAGGTTGTGACTAAAATGAAGAAAAAAAAACATGTAGTATCATGAACACAATATATCATTATCATTATCATTATCATCATCTCTACACAGAAATGGTGGCGTTTATACCAGTCCATAGAAGAGGAAGAGGAGGATTATGACCCTAACGTCCAGGAGAGGGCAGCTCTCTGTCTGCAGACACACTGGCGAGGTTCCAGGGAGCGTCACAAGTTCAGGCTGTGGAGGGAGGCTGCTCTGGTGCTACAGAGGGCATGGAGGTTATGGCTCTACCGGCGCTGCACAGCAGCTCTGCTCATTCAGACGGCCTGGCGCTGCCATCAAGCCAGAGAAGCCTACTTGCGTCTGTATCATGCTGTGGTACAACTCCAGGCAATAAGCAGAGGATTCCTCACCAGGCAGAGGTAAGCAATTCTTTCAAACACCTTATCCTGAGCTAGGGCTGCACAATAAAAAAAAATAAAAAAATGTTTATTGTCATTGCGATATCAACTTGCGCAACACATCACGAAAGGCTGCAACATATCGCGAAAGACAAAACTGCATTTTATAATGTATCCGTCATTCATTTTCTATTTGTTTAATAAAAGAATGTTGGAAATGATTTTCATTCATTTGTTTTATATTCAACAACCAATTTGTTGTATTTAACAGCAGAACTGAGTACACTTTAATATCGGTTTTTTCTGTCGCAAGTAATATCATTATCGCAATATTCAACCACGTTACGCATATTCCCCTCATATCGTGCAGCCCTATCCAGAGCAGTAGCACCAGTTTTTTTTCTTTCTGTTGTTAGTATAGATGAGTTTAGTTTAACAAAAGCAAATATTTTAGCATTCTTTATAAAGGCTCAGTGCTCTGAAAATTGCCTAAGTGACGGCATCATTTTTGCTCAAGCTGATGAAAAGCCAGATTAATCCTTGCACACAGCTCCTGTAGTGTATTTGGTCATTGTTCAGTGTGCTTATATACCGGGCTTGGTAAGAGCATGCCATTACGCAAGCAGTCCAACCCAAAGCAGCTCTGTAATCAGCTGAGCTGCCGAGAGCAAGACTTTTTAACTTTGGTGAATACTTGAGGTGGTTTTGTTCTGAATAACAGTTTAAAATGTATCTTGATCGTATGAGTAGGAAGTAGTTTGACATGAGCTAAATTTGTAACGATGCCTTCTTGATTGACAGCTTCAAAAAACTGCGAGAACAGACACTGAGGGACAAGGAGGAGCAGCAGGAGAAGCTGCTTCAACTGCAGAATGGCCAGGTGAGTCTCTCACCAGAGGAAGAGGAGGATCCGCCAGAGAGGATCATGGGGTTGGACCTCAGCACGTGGGAGGATCGCTCCTACGAGCAGCGAGAAAGGAGCCTCCAAACCCTCAGCAGCCACGAGGGCGCGGCTCAAGAGGAAGGAGAAGAAAGAGAGCATGCTAGGACCAGAGAGAGTCCCTCTAAAGTGCAAACTGAAACACCGGACTCGATCCAGACCTCCACTGTGGTGGTGCGAGAGAGGTCCAGAACTACAGACGAGCCCAGCCAGAAAACCACTCGGGCCAAGAGAGAGAGCCGGCGGATGAGAGAGTTGGAGCAGGCCAAGTTCAGCCTGGAGCTACTCAAGGTGCGGGCGACCGGCGGCGGACCCTCATCCCCATCTGAGGAACGCCGCTGGTCTGTGGAGCTGGTGCCCCCTGCAACACCACCTCTCCCTTCGCCCCAGGGCACGCCCGACAGCCAGAGCTCCAAAGGCAGCTTTGAGCTTCTCAGTATGGATGACGAGCCACCCAAGGCTGTAGAAGAGGTGACAGACAGCGAGGACCTCTTTTCCCCTGTTTCTTCAGTAGCTCCGGAACCGGAGCCTAAGGTGGAGGTTGTTTCAACAAGCCCAAAGCCAGTTGAACCACATAGGACAGTAGTTTCTGAGGCTGGCAGCCAGGGCCAGACCAAAATGGATCTGGCCGCCCCCTCTGCCCCCACACATCCGCCCAAAATCGAGAACTACCTCCCTACCTTTTACGTCCCTGCTAGTGAGGGCAGCGCAGTCGTCTCCCGTCGTCCCGCCGAAGAGCCCAAACAAACCACAGAGGCAACCATCTCTACAACCACCACTGTTACCAAGACTCTCAAAGAAAGGCGGGAGTCATCGCGTCGCCCAGTGGTGGTGGTCATCAGCATGCAGAAAGAAACGCCACTAAGCCAAGAGCTGAGTGATATTGTCCGTCCTCCTGTAGAGGTTCGAGATTGGGCATCCCAGACAGGGGAGAAGCCAGACCCAGCTCCCGTCCCCGTTCCTACCGCTGTCCCTCGGGCTGACCAGGCTGTCATAGAGAAGCTGGTGCGACTGAACGAGGAGAAAGAGGTGAGGCAGCGTAATCAGCAGCAGCAGAACGAAAAGGAGATGATGGAGCAGATCAGACAACAGAAAGAAGTGCTGGAGCGCCAGCGTCTTTTCTTCGCTCAGTACGAGAGAGACATGTTTGAGAAACAAAGAGGAGAAGCTCTGCACAGAATACAGCAGAGTCGGCAGGGTGGACAAGATGTTGGCAGAGCCGCAACCTCCGGAAAGCCCCTTAGACCCAGTTCCCTGCTAATTGAGAGAACAGCGGGGCTAGTTCCTCCTGCCAGAACACAGTCAGTCTCCACCGCCCCGTCAGTGCACTCTCCGCCGGGTGTAAACCTCCAGGGCAGCGCCCCTCACCCCCAGCTGCCTCCTCCACCTGCTTCTGTTCCCAGAGAAAGACGCAAGGAGAGGAGGCCTGTTGCTGAGGGCTGGGCCCCCAAACTCACGCTGGAGTCTAAAGATGGAGGAGGAGGAACCAGAGCCAGAGCAGCAACCAAGAAGCCACCAAGTACTCGAGACGACACAGTTAGTACGACGGACAAGCCAAGCATCTTCTTCTCTCCAAACGACAAAGTCACATTTACAAAGTGAGTAATGAAGTCATACATTGCTGCGTTTTTGTCAATCAAAATCAGGTTTATTGCTAAGTAGGTTTTTACATACATGGAATTAGCAACAGTAAACATAGTAAGAGAAAATAAAGAATAAACAAAACCGGTACCGTAAAAGTCAAGAATCATTAATACAATGGAAATACAATAGGAATATGAAGAAATATATAAAAAAAGTATGTTAAATATATATAAATAACTGTTTTGATGTGATCAAATTGTTGTAGGAATAATAATGCATAACTGTGAATAAGAATACAAACACCCAAGAGAATAAATCCCAAAGACAAGCAGGGCTAGGATAAATAAACAGTTTACACTCAAAAGGATCAATAAATCAAGTGTCCATTTCAAATAAAATAAATAACTAAAATGATTATTGGTAACATGATTTTTTTACGTAGTAAAATCTGGAGTAGGAAGTGAAGAATTTGAACATTTCTGACTTTGATGCCCCTCAGTGGCAGTATCACAATATATAGCCGCTGCCCCACTATATGGATTTGAAGCGGGACACAGATTAATGAGCTAAATGTGACACATAGATGCCACTAGTTTTCATCCGGATTGGCTCAATTTTCTGGAAACAAAAAAATGATACTATCAGACACATTTGAAAGATGCAATAACCACATAAACTTCAGAAGGCTGTTTGTGCCGCTACGCGTGGGTTGTTTCTCCCTATGTCTATTCAACTTTCTATTATGAAATAGCCGGTAAAATAAAGGCCTTTTAATAATTTTGAATAAGAGTCCCTTTGATTTTTACGTTATTGAATTCCCGACCCCAAAGAGCACCTTCAAACATCTGATTGAACTTCCTGAGCACCCTGGACTCTTTTGTCTAACCACATAAACATTCTTCACATAGTAGCTTTAGTGTCATTTTCAACGACATTTTTGGTAGACCACTTCACATTTATTAACATTTTGTTGGCTTTGTATTCTCTTTTTTGTCCACCAGGTTTGACAGTGATGCTGTCACTAAAGAAACACCTGCAGCCATTCCCAGAGAAGGACCATCACCAGTCTCCAAGCCCTCTAAAGGAGCAAAGATGCGGGATGTAAGCAATTTCTCCTTTTTCTTTTCTTTTCTTTTTTTTTTTTTTAGAAAATAGACATAGCATGTGTTTGCGAGTTTGCAGGAGTGTCTTTTTGTTGTTGTGAGTAAATTAATGAATCTTGGCAGCTCCCAGTCTCGCACTAAAAACAACACAGCTGACCTACATGAAATGAAATGCACTAAAGCTCTCCTGCAGATAATAAAGGCACCTTTTAAACATGCTGTTATCACTTGTGATAAAACTCCAGGTTGGCAGAGCGGGCCAAAAAAAGAAAGCCAGAATGGCACGGACCCGCTCCGACTTCCTCACCCGCGCCCCCAGCCTCTCAGTTGGGGGCGATTCAGACGAGGATGACTATGATGGCGACAGCCCCGTCAGCCCCCGTCATTACACTCTACCCCTCTCCAAACAGAGCTCCACGGACGCGGGCTTAAGAAAGTCCTGTTTCAGTGACTCAGACATGGTAACAGGCGCCATCCAAGCCAACAGTGGCCCTCTATACGTTTTTAAAGCGTGGCTTCTCTTTGACATTTCTAACCCCCTCAGCAGAGAGAGCATAGATCTGCACTCAAACTGAACTTCAACAAACTTTCTAAAACTGTACACTAACTTTCCGTAAGAGTGGTACACATTTGAAATGTAAACCTTTAACATAGTTGCTTTTCTAACATGATATGGCTTCTCTGTCTCTCGCAACTGTAACACTGACTTTTTTTCCTTGATTTATTCTTCCTGGTTATTAACAATATTTGCATGTCACTTGGTTACATTTCCTCTCTCAGCACGTAGCACTAGTCATGAGTCAAACCTTGGGGATCCTTGAAAAAGGTCATCATTCACTCTTGACTTTCTTCATCACTTAACAAACTCCTCGTGCCTGTTAACGGTTCTTTTCCTGGGAAAACGGATTTGTTCCTTCTGTCATATGTCGTTGTGTCATATAGTTCAAAGACATTTGTCGTGGTATTGCTTTGTAATATCATGGTAACTATAAACAGCGTTAACACTTTTACTGATGATACCTAGAAGCTCTGGTAAATGTAGCTGCTGCAGCTAGAGGTGTTGAAATGAATCAAATAATCGATGCATCGAATCGTGGACGTGGATCGATACTCGACCGGGCCATAATCGATTATTTCTGTTTACCATTTAATGTAGAACAACATTTCTGTTCACATATTATGTTACGTTTTGCACATTCAGGAAGTGCCATGTGTTTTATGTATCCAATTTATTTAGTATTAGAGCACTGCAGAATGTTTTGTTTTTGAAACTTGAAAAGTTACGAATTAAATATCCTATATGGCTTTAATAGAAAAATGTATTTGACGCATCGTGATGCATCGAGATATCGAATCGCTGACATGATAAATCGTAATCGAATCAGGAGATTAGTGAAGATTCACACCTCTAGCTACAGCACCAGTTATGTGATGCTGCCATCTACTGGCTGGCTTGAACTTGTCCTTAGATCATAACCTACTCATGTGCTGCGTGTGAATTCACAAAAAGAGGCTTTTCTTGGGTTTTGGCCCATTTTTAACTTCTAATCCGACTTAATGTTATTCCAGCCTGCAAGCTCTGAGGAGCAAAAGAAGATTCACAAAGCCATGTCGTCAGGAGATTTGGTCAAAGTGGACTCCATGCGCAAGAACGCGCAAGATGGAAGGTGTGTTCTGCAACTTTGTCTTTATGTCTTGGCCTTAATATTAATAGTTAAGTTAAAAATTGCTATTTTAATATTGATACATGTTCATTAAGTTTGTTTTAATTGTGTACAGGGTCCGTAAGATGCGTTTCTGGGGCAAGACAAAGTATGGGGATAAGAAGACGTCCAGAGAAAAGTTGATCTGTGGGGCTGATTCCATGGATGGAGACTATGGAGACACTGGGCCATTGCTGGGAGACGGTGCGTTATCCAAAAGCAAATACATAGGACTCTCACATTGGGTGCTAAAATACTGTCTTTTTTTAAATCTTTGAAAGCCTGGAGTTAATTTGACTCACTTGCACAAATCCTTTGTTTTTAACTGGTATCATTTCCCACTGAAGTGCCACTGACTGGAATCCTCTTTCACAGCAGGTCAGGAGAACATGTCGCCCCCCTGCAGTCCTGACCTGATGTTGGATCGAGGGTTCAGAGACTTGAAGGAGAACAAGGAGCCGTCTCCCAAGGTGAAGCGACGGCGCAGCGTTAAGATCAGCAACGTGGCTCTGGAACCTGCTCAGTGGCAGAACGACGCGCTGCAGATTCTCACCTGCACCAACGACTACAGGAGCATGAACGACTTCCTCATGAAGAAGGTACAGACAAACATGTCCTCTCTTATTCTCTTGATACATATGGCTCAAGAGGATTGTACGGCAATCACAAGAGGATTGTACGACATTCACATGTACTTCAACGTCTAAAATTGAGCCTGAGTGTGGAGTTTTCATTATTTATGTCTTCACACTTACCAATCTTTTTAGAGTGACAGGCAGTCCGCATTCATGCTAAGATTGTGGTGTCCTATTTTAGATCAACGACTTGGACACGGAGGACAGTAAGAAGGACACCATGGTGGACGTCGTGTTTAAAAAGGCTTTGAAGGAATTCCGTCTGAACATCTTCAACTCTTACTCCACAGCACTTGCGGTAAGTGCTGTCAACACTGTTTACATGATCATTTTAAAATGATTTTATATTTCTCCAACAAAGTTAATAGAAGCACAACATGGTAATCAAATCAGTTTTTTTACATGAGGGCAGATAAAGGACTAGATCCTTTATACTGGAACATTATTTCCAAAGTAGATAAAATACTGTGCTCTTCCTGTGACCCTCCTCTTCCCGATGTCTTCCTCCGCAGATGGACGACGGTAAGAGTATCCGCTACAAAGACCTCTACGCTCTGTTTGAGCAAATCTTGGAGAAGACCATGCGACAGGAGCAGAGGGACTGGAGAGAGTCTCCTGTCACAGTGTGGGTCAACACCTTTAAAGTTTTCCTGGATGAGTTCATGACTGAGTACAAACCTCTGGACAGCACAGTCAGCAAGGTAAAGACACGCAACAGCCTCCCGGAAAATAGGATTTTGGAAGATGTCTGTAGACATCGTATGCTCCTTTTGAATGTTTTCTGTTTTGGTGGGTCCAATAAGAAAGTTTGATGTGTAAGGAAAGTTTTTTTTAAGTATCTTTTATAAACTTTAAATGTTGTGTGGTGTATAATAGTGTATATAAGCCTTCTGGGTTGTTAGTTTCTAGGGATTTTATCTATGGTGTACATTGTGTTAATATTAGTTAATTATGCTTGCATATACAGTGACATAACTTATTAAATACTAAAACATATCTGTTGTACTGTTTTTTTCTTTTTGTACTACAGCAGGCACCTAAACCTGAACGCAAAAAACGGAGGAAAAAGGACACCGACATTGTAAGTCTCTCTCATTCTCATCATTACTACATGATCTTGACCATAGCAAAAGAACACTTTGCTCTAACAGCCAGCCATTTACACACCCATGTGCTCTTTGGAATAACAAGATATATAAATACACCATTGACCAGAATAGAAAAGGCTATAAAAAAAGAAAAGAAAATGCACATATGCATGTGAAGGATAATATGCAAGTAAACTCCAAATGAACCTGTGCTCTGCTGCTCTCTGCAGGTGGAGGAGCACAACGGCCACATCTTCAAGTCCACCCAATACAGCATCCCCACATACTGTGAATTCTGCTCATCACTCATCTGGATGATGGACCGTGCCTGCGTGTGCAAATGTGAGTGTGCATGCAAAATATCACATCAGGGACTCAGGACACCTTGAGAAATTGAGATGGAAACCTTGAGATGGATTTCATACAAAATATTTGAGAAAAGAATATCTGGAAAAGGTTATAAACTTTTTGTTATTTATTTTTTATTTAAACTGTTTTGGAGACCATGGATGGCTTGGAAGAGGTATATTTTCTTATTAAAATGTGTAAGCGCTGAAATAATTAATCAATAATTCAATTGACAGCAAATGAATCATATATGTCATATTGTATAAGTGAGATTTCCATGTCTTTTTGGATTATAAAGCAGGTCGAGGTGCTATATAAATACTGTGAACATTTCAAAACGCTCAGTCCAAGGAGGCACACAGCCCGTATTCAGACCGTAACTCTGACCAATCAGAGCACACTGGGCGTTCTTTCGTGAGGCGGGGGGGGCTTAAAGAGACAGGCGCTAAAACAAAATGTTTTAGACACAGGTATATTCAGACCGACAGTATGAGAAAAAGAATGTGTTTTGTACACATTAAAACATTTAAACATGTTTTAGTAGAAACCCCCCCCACCCCCCTCCCCCCTTACTCTACGGTTTCTCTACTTGACATTAGCATAACTTAAGCAAATCTCTGAGTTAGGGGAGAACCAGGACGAATTACACATTAATTACATGTCATTTACAAAGACATCACACCCCCAACCGGCAAGAGCCTGGGTCTGTTCGAGGTTTCTTCCTAAAAGAAAGTTTTTCTCACCACCCGAGGTTTCTTCCTAAAAGGAGTTTTTCCTCTCCACTGTTGAACTTAATGCTTGCTCTTGGGGGAATTACTGGAATTGTTGGGTCTTTGTAAATCATAGAGTGTGGTCTAGACCTACTCTGTCTGTAAAGTGTCCTGAGATAACTCATGTTATGATTTGATACTATAAATAAAATTGAATTGAATCGTAAAACACAGAAAGCTAATATTTTGTCACTAGAAACCTACATCTGTCCTCTGTCAAATACAGTTGCATTTTCAGCTCTGAACGAAACCGTCTCCATAGGTTAACATGGCAAAACTCGACCCCCTACCTGATAGCCCCAAATATATTTACATCTTTCTAAAAAATATAGTATAAACACAGATATGTGTGCAATTACTTAGAATACATGGGGTTTACTGCCTGGTCGGGACAAATGAAACAGCTGTTTATTTCCATAGACATTTAGCACCTAGGCTGTTTTGCATCCATTGCAAACAAACATGCAAGGTGAAAGTCTGGGATTGGAGAGAGCACTAAATGGTCTACTGAATAAGCATGACGTCGAACCTTTTAGATGAAAAACACTCTTTAATAATCCAAAAAAATAAACCGCTAATGAAGTTTACTTTTGACTATCAGAAATAGTTTATCGCCTGTAACTCCGTGATAAAAGGACGTAACAGGAAGGTATTTGGCTGAGCAACGGAGGTTAATAAGTTCTGTGTTTTGTCCGAATGATGTCTGTCTGTGGTTGTCGCACTCGGAGAAAACTGGAATGTTTCATTCGTCCCCCGTTTCAATCGTCCTGGTTTGCCCCTACTTATAGTCTGTGAAATTCACCAAACAAGGTCTTGATGGTGGAAAGTTCAAATAATTGACATGTCCTTAAAATTGATGTCAGTGAGTGCTGGAACCCTGCCCACACACACACACACACACACACACACACACACACACACACACACACACACACACCATGTCTGTGGCAGAGCTGTGTTGAGGCTAGCCTCAGAGAGCGAGCCCCGCCCTCTCTCCCTGTTCAGCCCTAATCAGATTGTTTTCAACTGGACTCATGGGGTCTTGGCTGTGTCCCTCCAGAGATTTCCCCACACAGTTTGTCCTTTATTCCCGCAGGATGTTTTCCTCACGCCAGCCAATGCTGCTTTGGTTTCTGAAGCGATAACATTCTTGTTTTCTTTTGTCCTAACTTTTGCTGAATAATGAGGAGGCACTGCCTTTCCGTGGATACTGGAAATGACCTGTTTGATTTCTCTGGTTGTGTTTATCCAGTGTGCCGATACGCCTGCCACAGAAAGTGTTGCCAGAAGATGACCACCAAATGCAGCAAGAAAGTGAGTCGGCCATATTGTGTACACCCGCACAGCAATGTCCCATGACTCTAATTGTTTTGCTGTTGGTTTATTTACAGCAGCTAGTTTTATTTCTGCCACCTAATTGACTGGCAGTGATAGTTCTTCAAAGACTAGACCTAACGGGCTGAGAATATATATTTTTTGGAACATTACCAATTCCTGTAAGCATTTTTGAAATATTAGCATTTGTGGCTGTGTGCATGTTTATATACACAACATGTCTATGTGTTTAACAGGGTATTTTGTGTTTGTGTCTGTGAACAGTTTGATCCAGAGCTTTCCTCCAGACAGTTCGGAGTGGAAGTCTCTCGTCTGACTAATGACGAGAGGACGGTGCCTCTGGTAGTGGAGAAGCTTATCAACTACATTGAGATGCATGGCCTCTACACCGAAGGAATATACAGAAAATCTGGCTCAACCAACAAAATTAAGGAACTCAAGCAGGGACTCGACACAGGTGAATGACGCCAGCTTGCTTTTAAAGCTGCGAGACCTGGGTGGGATAGGAATAAATGTGATTAATAAGTGTTTGGTTTGGTTTGTCTGCATTCTCCTTGTTGACACACAGATGCTGACAGCATGAATCTGGACGACTACAACATCCACGTTATCGCTAGTGTTTTCAAGCAGTGGCTTAGAGACCTGCCTAATCCTCTGATGACATTCGAGCTGTATGAAGAGTTTATACGACACATGGGTAAGTGATCAACATCAAGTATTCTGTCCACAATAACAATGTATTATTGTGTAGAGGAGAAGAGCTGTTTGTTTGCTGTAACAGTAAATGGTCATTTGTCTTGTGGAAATGTCTCCTCAGCTTTGCAGGATAAAAAGGATGCGATCAGAGGAGTGTATTCTGTTATTGACCAGCTGAGCAGAACTCACCTAAACACTCTGGAGCGTCTCGTATTTCATCTTGTCAGGTATAAATCTGTTCCTGTGGTAATCTTGGAGTATGATTAATACATGAACTGCTTTATATCCTCCCTGATGGACTGTTCTAATACTGAATTCATGCTTTAGGGTCGCCTTGCAAGAGGATACAAACCGTATGTCAGCTAACGCCTTGGCTATAGTTTTTGCTCCCTGTATCCTGCGCTGTCCTGACACCATTGATCCAATGCAGAGTGTCCAGGACATCGGCAAGACGACAGCGTAAGAATACACTAGATGTCTGAATAAATTCTCTGCCTCTATTCACAACGGTTGTGGCGGGAGTGGATCTTAAATTGTGTTAGATACGGACACAATTAACAAAACTCTTTTCAGAGCAGATTTTGTGTCTCAGCCCTGACCGTGACAATATTATTTCAATAAAATTATGGTTAATTTGGCTTGCTTTGCTGCAGATTTCCTCAGTAGTGGTTGAGAAAGATTATGGGATTTGTTTTCTGTTTCCAAAAATGTGAGAACCACTGGCCTAAGGGAACATGTGACACTCATACTGTACTGTATAAATAAGAAAAGGGTTTGTTTTTTAGTTAACTTGTCATTTGGCTGTGCAATGTATTTCCAGTCCTGAAATGGTTTTGTGTCCCTCCATAGGTGTGTAGAACTTATCATTTGTGAACAGATGAATAAGTACAAAGTTCGACTAAAGGACATCAGTAGCCTGGAGTTTGCTGAGAATAAGGCCAAGTGCAGACTGACCCTCATTCGACGGTCGATGGTAAGATCGGATAACATGACGAATACACCTAATCCCACTGTTATCACATGAATCTCGTGTTTACAGTGACTCATTGCTACATCTACCTGACTGAGCCACCCTAACAACTCAGTGCTGTACCTTCCCTGATTTCCTCCTTTGTGAGCTGTTTTTTCTCCTCTCCAGATACTCCTCCCTAACCTGTCCTTTCCTTTACCCAGAAACCCGTACTAATAGCTGTTAGATTTATGAGCATAGCGCGCACTATGGTATGTATACACACACCGTGGATTACATGCCCAAATATCATCCAGTGGTGATGTTGTTGTGGTACCGATCACTGCATAGTATCATCTCTTTAAATATTAACATTTGTCTCCATCCCTAAAGCATGACTCATCACTTTGTCTCTGCTTCTGTGTTCTGTAACTGTCTCTTGAGGATGAAAGTCAGGATATAATGCAATCATGCATTTGCTTCTAATTAGATTTACATTATGCTATGTGGAGTATGGAGCATACAAAATGAACATATTCAGCATATTCTATGACTTAAAATCAATTGTTTGCAAATACTGCCTGAAGAGATTAGTGTCACACTCATAAGAAATCTAAAACAAGAAATTGGAAATAGTGCTGATTCCATCTTGTGAACAGCTCATTGCATGGTCTCAAAAAATATAAAATGCAAGTCTTCTTTAAAAACAATTCTAAAGTTTGTGCACACTTACATTGCCTTTATTTCACATGGCAATATTTAAAATGACCAACGTGTTGCAACCTGAGCTAGAAAGGCAGCAAATAAGTTGCTAGAATTTACAGACCTTGTTACTGCACATTAAAACTGACGTTTTGGCATTACTAATCCCTCTTCTCTTTTGCTTCTCACTGTCGCTCTAAGCAGACAAATGCAGCTAAAAAGGTAAAGTTTGTATATCGTGGTGTATCTACCTTTTAGTGCTGCTGTGCTGTTTTGAAACTTGGCTAGTCATTTCATGTGTGAGTGAGTAGCTGCTTGCTAAAAGTGGTGAAATGTACTGTATATGGCTGCATCATTTACTGCTCGTCAGCTGCTTTTTTAATGTAGCACAAATGTAATATTCACATTAGTGAGAAGACAACATCTGCCCTTTTGTGTTTCACAGGGAAAAGGCCATGTACAGCGACTAAGCTACCACACACCCTCGCCTCCAGTAAGTCCCCGGCTGCCATCTGTGGCTCACCCCGTGATAGAAGAGAGTGGTGGGGAAGAGGGAGAGGACTCGTTTGCTCAAGTCTCAGAGCATCAGCAGGCAGCCATGCAGCAGGAGGAGAGAGTGCTGACAGAGCAAATTGAAAGCCTGCAGAAAGAGAAGTAAACACCATTACTTCACTTAAAATGTTCTGAAAATGTTATGTTTAAATAACTCCAGATTATAAAACCATACACCAGTGTATCCTAACAATAATTGGTAACTGAATTTACAAAAGTAACATGTCCAATTTGCATTTATTTTAACTGTTAGCTGTGTCTTATCATGTGTGTTCAGCTCATTTGGTAATCTAAGTAATGTTTGCCTCTGCAGAGAGGAGTTGACTTTTGAAATACTGGCTCTGGAGCCACGAGCATCAGATGATGAAACCCTGGAGTCGGAGGCCTCTATCGGTACAGCTGACAGCTCTGAAAACCTTAATGTGGACATTGAGGGAACAATTTCTGACATCTCTGGTATGTCAGGGAAATGCAGGAAATCACAACTCACCTTTTAGTTTGCTATTTTTCATGTATAATCAGAGAGTAAAGATTAAAATAAATTTGCCTTGTCTTTGCCTTTCATTGCAGAGAGAGGTCCAGTCGCGACTTCCCCGTGGCCTCGGAGAACTGACATGACGAGCCCCCGACGGCTCGCTCTCCGCCGGCAGCCTGACTCCCTGGACTCCGTGGACTCTTGCTCCAGTGTTTCCTCCTACTCTTCCTCATCACACTTCCAGCCATCGTCCTCTTCCTCCTCTGCCACCACCCGGCGCTTTCGTTTCCACTCCAAGTCTCCCACTATGGGCTCAGGTCCAGCCCAGGCACAAGCACAGGCCCAGGCTCTTAATGCATCTCAAGCCTCCCATTCAGAGGGCATAGACAGTAGCCCTACAGGAGATCAGGAAGGCGTGTATGACGAAAGGCCCCAGTTTACCAGCCGAGGCACCTTCAATCCGGAGAAGGGCAAACAGAAACTTAAAGGGGCCAAGCATTCAACTCTGAGGCACTCCAGAGAAGGCAGTCGCCAAGGCAGGGACCCTCCAGACATACCACAGCAGCTGGTAGTGTATGGCAGTAATGAATTCATGGTATGAAGAACACTGCACCACCAAATCACTCCCTATCTAACTCCCTAGGAGGTGTATATGTTCTCAATGGGAGGTAACGCAATGGCGACTGATCTCCACTCCTCAAAGCACTCTTGCTTTGCCTTTCTTTCTTGAAGTCTGCAAAGAAGTGTCCCAAAGTGCCGTGTATAGTGTTTCCACCTCCAGAGGGGGGAGATGTTCGACAAAGGAACTGGAATCGATGGAAAGGCTCCTTTTCTGTGGACTAAACTGCCACCCATGCTCTCACAGTGCCTCGGGCAGCCAAGAGGAGACGCACTGAGCAGGAGGACAGAGAAAAGGGAATGTTGGAATGTGCAAAAGACCACGCAGCATCAGGGAATGTTATGGAGCTGGAAAGCTGAAGCAGTGTACGACAGTAAATGAGAAGAAATCAGGCAACGTCAAGCGTCACGGATGTTACAGTGAACTTAAAGCTCACAATTATTAGCTGCTTTATGAGTTTACAGTTCATTCACAATCAGTGTAAGCAGTGGTTGCTCTGTTACTACAAATTTATTTTTCCCTTATTTAATACGTTTTAATGTCACAGAAATTCTTTATAGCATTTAATATACAGGTATAAATACTGTACAAAGCCGGAACCCTAGCCTCTGCTGGGTAGTCGAAGTCATATTTATCTTTTTTTTGTTGTTTTTTGTTTGAGTATCTTGGACAGAGATGTACGGAGTGTGTGTGTGTGTGTGTGTGTGTGTGTGTGTGTGTGTGTGTGTGTGTGTGTGTGTGTGTGTGTGTGTGTGTGTGTGTGTGTGTGTGTGTGTGTGTGTGTGTGTGTGTGTGTGTGTGTGTGTGTGTGTGTGTGTGTGTGTGTGTGTGTGTGTGCGTGCGTGTGCGTGCGAGAAAAAACACTTTATGTGTTTTAAGTTTGTGCTGCTTTTTTCCCCCTTAAGGGAAATACCGCCATCAAAGGGACCAAGTCAGCTGGCGCGTATTTGAGCCAAAGGGGATCCCAGCTCTGTAAAGAATGACGGAATTTGTATGAAACCCCTGCATTCACTGCTTAACAGCCATACAACAATTGTAATTGTACAGTTCATATGTACAGTATAGTGGACAAATGTAATTCTATTCTTGAAACCTATTGTTACCCCCCCCCCCCCCCCCCGACTCCCAAACCCATCCCCACCTCCTGTCTCTAAAGTGTTTGCTCAGTAGCAACCAAGAAAGAACATAAAATCAGTATGTCTTCTGTCTTTATTACTGACAATGCTTGTTTTTGTCATTCAAGTGTATTTTTCCACATTGTCTATTGTTATTTTGCAGCCATGTCAAATTCCACAAATTGTCCACTGTGAGTACATATTACAACAGACATTTTGACTTGTCCTAACCACAGATGTTACTAATAACAATAATCTTGGCATCATTTTACTCCCAGTAAACCATGACAGTGAGCCAGCATGCACACAACCAGGACCCTGAAACTGAAGCAGCTAAATGGAATTCAGCCATCATTAATTTGATTATTTACACCTGTGCTTCTCCTACTGTGACATGTCAAAATGTCTTCTGTTAAAAAGACACAGAAACACTAATTAGTTAGTAATATCTGATCCAAAGGAAGGACTTTAATAATAATTGAATAGGTTAGTTACAATGATGCATGGGCAGTGATACCACAAACCAATATGATACATACCAGTACAATTAGCAAGGGTGTAGGTGTGGGGACAGACAAGGAAATCTGTCCTCCAATTTTCAAGTGAGACTACATGTAACACATTATTTCTCTTACAGATGAAAGGTTAAGTTCATGATTCAGTAAGTAAACTACAGTCTTACTTGGTCCAGTAGACCAGTAGCTAACAGTGGCTAATGTTAGCAAACCAGAAATTGTTGGGTACTTTTCTGACTTATGACTCTTCTTTACGTGTACTATTGTTAAGGCCGTTTTACAGTCACCGCAGCCAAGCTGGCACAAGCGAATGTGACGTCACAATGACATAGAGCTCGCTGGCGTGCCAGGATTTTGAGTGCGCGACCGGAGGACTTACTGTAAACTTACTGGGTTAAGATTAGTTCTTTTATGGTGAATGAAAGGCTTGATCCGACGAAGTAGGTCATTGAATCAAATCGAAGCATTCACGTCAATGCTGCTGCCAGTTCTGCCGTTGTTTATCTTTTTCTTTTCCTTCTAGTCTGTAGATATAGCAAAGTCGGTAGCCTACCTCATTAGCGCCACCTCTGTTCAGGAGAAGACTGCAACTAGTGTCGCGACCACAAGCGCAAGTATAAATAGTCAGTCCCTCCAGAAAAACGCGGAGTTTTTTTGTGATTGTTGCGGGCAAAAATCCTTGATTATTTTTTTATTAAAAAATGCGATGGAATATGCGGGATATTTATGCCATTTTATGCGATGAAAATGCGGGAACTTGCAAAAATTGCGGGAACTTGCGGGAACTTGCAAAAACTGTGGTTTGATGAAAAAGAGAAAAAAAAGTGATTCCCCCAACACCGTGTTCTCAGTAGGTGAAATTACGTCACTTCATAACGTTCCCATGGCAACAGGGGAAAATGGCTGCTCTTGTGTTCAACTTTCTGCTGAGATATATGTGACTTTTTTGCAACAAAAATGCGGGGATTATGAAATCATGCAAGCCCCGCATATTTTGCGCGGAAATCATCAATTTATGCGGCGAAAGTGCGGCGTATTTGAAAAAATGCGGCCCCCGCATAAATATGCGGACTTTGGCTGATTATGCATTGAATTCTGCGATCGCATAATCGCGTTTTTCTGGAGGGACTGAATAGTCACGGCAATCCCATGACGTCACACTTGCGCTCGACAGGTCAGCTGCGGCGATTATACCCCACGTTTGACACTAATGGTAAATGCTGAAATGGCATTTACCATTATCCTGTAATTGTCACCTCAGAGGCCATTGATAAATAAACGTTTCATAGGCTCACTTTATGAAAGAGGCTGAAGTGTCTTCTGAATCTTTTCTGCCTCAAAGATAAATATACATATATATCATAGATACATATCATTTGCTGTATTTTAGTAACATTACACTACCAGAATGGTGTGTATATTACAGCGGATATTACACAGTCAATGGCCATGTTTTGATGTATCTTACTGCATTTCATAATCTTTGATAACCATGGGTTTCATGTTATTGTTACTGCCGTGTCATTGCTTTAGGGATCTGTTGTCTCCTTCAATGAAATGAAATGCTTCTGCTTCTGTCCTCGTAAATCATTTAACTGTTGAATTTAGAAGAGCAGAAGTTAATCAACCCAGGGGTCATGTCTTGTACCTTTTTATTGTCCCAGAAATGACCATCTATGGTTGGTGGCCCATTTTCCACCTCTGGTATAAACAGATACTGGCTTTGCAATTATAAACCTTATGAACTTCTCCTACAGCTATAGAAACTCCCCATACCTTGTGTGTAGCCTAAAGAGAGCAGACATTCTTCATTTTGTTTTCATTCACATTTTGCAAAGTCCATTTGTTTTCGTCCCTTTTAAATTTCACACTCAGAATCAAAGTCAAAGTGTGCAACAGCTAAAAGGGGCACAATCATGAAATGTAATGAGACGAGGTGTAATAACAACTTGCCAACCTTAGAGGGGATCGGTAAAACATCTGTTTGAATTCTGTGGAAAAAAATTGATTTTATTTTGGAGGACTTATAATCAAACCAAATGTAGTCTCTGTACTGCACTGCCCCAATGAAGATAAGATGTGGTTAAGTCAAAATATGTCTTATTGTAAATAGCCTTAAATGTAATGCAACCCTCTGCATTGTTATTACCAAGTTTTTATGTCATGGTTGCTATCTAAACATGCATCAGCAGGCAGCTTGGTTAGTAAAATCAATAGTTTTTTTTTATAGAGCACTTTCAAAGCAAGAGACAAAAAGTACTTTACAGAGATACAAGGCTAAAAGCAGTGGTGAAATGTTAACAGTACATTACCTCAATTATGGTATTTAAGTACAATTTTTGAGGTACTTTATACTTCTAGTCCACTACATTTCAGAGGGGAATATTGTACTTTTTACTCCACTACATTTATTTCATAGCTTTAGTTATTTTGCAGATTTAGATCAGTAATATAAACTAATAAATTATTATCATAGTTAAGCTACCCAGCAGTATATAAAGTAATTCAACTTTAAAGTGATGTACACATTAATGTATTAATGATTGTAATTTACTTTTCCTTTGCAGGGTATTTTTACACTGTGGTATTGCTACTTTTGGTTAAGCAGAAGATCTAAGTACTTTTCCCACCTTTGGCTAAACGTCAACCACAGGACATAGCTGCATGGCATTAAAGTGGAAAACAGTACAAAATAATAGAAAATTACATTTGCATCAAATAAATTAAACAACCTATAATATGATATGCCAATGAAATTCACATTTTCCTGGGTAGCCTACCTCTGACCCAGGTTTGTTTTGTCGTTTACGTAACCCATAATTCCCACAGCAGAATAAAGTTTTAAAAAGCTCTCTTATACGTTTAACACAACAGAGTGAATCTTATTTCAAGATGGACGTGAGTGGACTGAATTCAGACTGTCACAAGAAACCAATTGACATAATTTAAAAATAATAATAATGTATTTATTAGAAATTACTTCCGGACAGCCTCCTGGTGACGTGGTGCCACCTCTCGAGCGACGCATGCGCAGAGGCCCAGTTTCACTAGCAGCAGCAGCACCACCACCACCATCAGCAGGAGTATCAGCCGCCGCCGGGGAGACGGGAGCTGTCGTGTTGTTTATTTCACACAAGATAAACTTTTCTCTACAATGTCGGAATTTGACAGCAACCCCTTCGTGGACCCATTGGACATAAATCCGTTCCAGGTGAGACTGTTGTTTTCCTTTCTGTGTGCGAAGTTTTCAAGAAGCTGTTTTCTTCTGAAAGAGATATGCTGTAACAAAAACCAGTTTGGTTGGTTGCTGGGTTTGGCCTCAGCGTTTCCTAACGAGAATCGTCACTATTATGAAGTATGACACATTGTAGTCCACTCGTAGGCTATTTACAAAGGTTGTCTGTAAAACTGTGTTTTTACGCTGTACGTGGGCAGTTAACTCACCTGCGCAGGTAAGCAGACCCAAGAACAGGTGCCTACTGCTGATATGTAGCCGTCTACTGTGACTCATCTTCAACACGCCATTGATGGTAGATTTTGTAAACCAGATCCTCAATGAGAAATGTGGAATTTAATGGCGCACTTTCTAGGTTTATATATAGCATCATCATTAGGTGTATTTTCTTTAGTCTGATGACCTCACATCCCAGTTTTTTGTTTGCAGATCTAATGGCTCTAGGACGTATATGGTTATAGATTAACATTTGTCTTTGTCACATATTTACTTAAAGAAAAAACACGATTGTGTTTCTTCAAACCTAAGAAATTGAGTTTTAACTGAGAAAGATGTGGTCCAAGGGTCCAAGGCCAAGAGTCTATTAATAGTTAATGTGGTGTGAGACGAATAAGTGCCACTACTGGACTGGTTGGGACAATGTGGGACACTGCTTAGGCTACTTCACACATGGCACCAGATCAAAACTGAAGGGTCATGGATTCTCAGCAATACATCATAACACCAAGCACTGCTCTTTTTCAGGATGCCTCAATCACTCAAGCCACCAGCGGAGCCCCTAAAAACGTTGGGGAGTTCAACCCATTCTCTGCAACTGAAATGGTTTGCTTTTTTTTTTTATATATATAACTACTGCATAGTTGATTCATAATTCAGAGGGGACTTAGTTATTTAAAAAGCAATATTGCTTCACTCGTTTCACAGGGAACCCACTCTGGCACGACCGTCCCCATCTCTGCTGCCACCTCTCAACCCGCCATCCTACCGACTTCTGTGGAGCAGAGTGCACAAGTAAGTCAGAAATACACATTTGCAAATAAAGGAAATTAAATGAGCTGGTGTGAAATCCCAGTTCAGCCATTTTATAGGTCAGCTGAGATGAACTAACCGGGTGGCTTTGAAAGTCTAAAACAATAGATAAGGTTCATAATAATACACTAATACTAATAATTAATTCATTAATAATTTAGTTAATGAGTGTGTTGTGGAGTAGAGCCCTGATTTATAATGAATTTCTGAGGTTGATATTGATAATTGAGAGTTTATAAAAACCGAGAACACACCAGCTGTTATAGGTTTCTTTTCCACATAAACACATAATATAAATGTGGCTGGGTTGGTTCATTGGTGGAGCAGGCACACATATACTGAGAGGTTTATGCCTCGACACAGAAGTCCAGGGTTTGAATCTGACCTGTGACAATTTCCTGCATGTCTTCCCCCACTCTCTCCCCTTTCTCACTTAGCTGTCCTGTCACAAATTAAAGGTGGAAAAGCCCAAAATAATCTTAAAAAAAACACATAATATAAATTAAGTGGGGGAAGAAGTACTCAGATCCTACTTATGTAAAAATAGTAATACCATAGTCTAAAATACTTCAATTAAAAGTCCTGAATTCAAAATGTGAAAGTACAGAAGTGTTATTAGTTAAAGGTGCCGTAGGTAGGATTGTGAAGATCCAGGATTTAGCCAAAGAATTAGAACATTGACAACTTCTCAGTCCCTCCCCCCTTTCTGCTAAAGCCCAGTCTCCTAGGCCCCTCCCCCCACAAGGGAGAATGAATGCGTGTGGATGAGCAGTGATTGACACGCAGTTAGGGGCCATCCACACAGAGACGCTTTTTGATGCAAACGCACGTTTTGCATCGTTTGGGCCAATCGTCCAAATTAATCCTATATATGCACTGCCTGAAAACACACTTTTTTGAAACCTGGTCCCAGGGTGAAAAAAATCAAAAATCGCTCCCTTTCGACGTGCGTATCGATGATGTCATCGCCACACCCCTTGACCTCACAGCCTGCTGCCTTCGACCTTACCCCGCTAGTCCTAGCACGGCCACTGACACAACTGTGGTCCATCTAATCGTATCTATCTCCATGGTCAAACCAGCTCACTTCATCTAAATACATTGTCTCTGCTCCCTGACACTTCTCTCTGCTCTGCTGGTCCTGGATTCTACACAAGATATATTGCTAACGTTATGTAGTTAACGTTAAACATCGCTAAAGTAGTCGACCGCTCTAGCAGGGACATAATGTTAACGTTAGCTGTTTATAAAGTGGAAGTAGCTAGACAATTTATCAACTAGCTAGCTAATCTGTCTGCTTATCAACTCCTTGAATGGATTATAGTAACTTTTAGCATGGCTTATTGTAGAAAGAAAGACATGTAGATTATCAAAAAGACACTGGATCATTGATGTTTGTTTGACTGCCGTTAGCTAGCAGAGCTAACGTTAAACAAAGACACGTTTTCTTGCGTCAGCCTTTATAAAATGAGCAGTGGTATTAAAGTCTAGCAAAAGCCCGTCTACTTATTAGAAATTCTTTGAGTCTAGCTAGTCCCATAAGCTAGTCACGTTATGAACGGACGGACTGAAGTCTATGCTCTTCTTCTCCGTTTTTGGTTAATTTCTGTAGCAATAACAGCGCCACCTATAGGCCTGGAATATGAAGTAGCGCGTTGAGTCATTTACAAATGGATTCGTTTGAACGCAACTTTTCTTGAAACGAATCCAGGGAAGACGGGTAAAAAAAAAGATTGTTTTGGTACGTGTGGACGTTGCCTAACCCTGGATTTCCACCGACTGCGTAACTGCTGCGGGACGGCTCCGGAACGTCGGCGGAGTCAATCGGTTTCCATTCTAGTCAATGTGTGTATTTCCACCAGTTGCGTAACGTCTGTGTTCTGACTCCGGCACAGCTCCGGCGGTCCGCAGCCCTCCGGATCAGATACGCAGAACTTCTATTTTTGCCGGACGCCGGAGAGCTCCGCAGCAATTCAGCACACGGCAGATAGTGCGGGACAGGAAGTCGAGCACAGAAACAAAATAAAACATCCGGTTAATTTTCAAAATAAAATACACCGTGCTCACGGCGGATCATATTTCCCTTCACTACACCTTGAAAACACAGCACGGAGTTGTTTCCTTTCTACTCCTCGGAATAGAAACAAACTGTTGGTGGTTTTGTGGTTCTATTCTATGTGAATTCGCGAGATCTAGTGGGTCCTCGTGACTACAGCTGTCAGTCCTGGCCGCAGCCGTTCCGCAACAACTCCGGATCCAGTGGGTATTGACGGACGGCGGACCACGGACGGCGGACCACGGACGGCGGACCACGGACGGCGGACCACGGAGCCGTTCCGCAGACGTAACGCGACTGGTGGAAATCAAGGGTTAGACAGTCCCCCTGGCCCTGATTGGTGTAAATGAACAGGGAGCGGTGGATTTTTGCAAATTGCACACTACAGACTAGAGGTGGTGCCAGAGGAGCTGGATTTTATTAATTTTGTTTTTCATTACCTGCTTCATGTAGTTCTACTGGGTCAGTTTCAGCAAATATGACATAAAGTTAGTTTTATAAGTCTTACCTACTGTGTCTTTAAATGTACTTAAAGTATCAAAAGTAAAAGTACTCATGCAGATTGGCTCTTTTCACAGTGTTACATTATAATATTGTGGAATACTATATTCTGTTTATATCTCTAATGAATATGTGTAAGAGCATTTTAATGTTGTTTATGTGGAGCCAATTTTAGATTTTGTATAATTATATATATATATATATATATATATATATATATAGCCACACCGATAATTAATTAAAACACAGGTTAAAATTATATACATTTAACCTGTGTGCAATATATATATATATATATATATATACATATATATATATATATATATATATATATATATATATATATATATATATATATATATAGTGAATTTAAAATAATACTCAAGTACAAACATGTCAAAATTTAATTACAGTACTTGAGTAAATGTGTGTATATATATATATATATATTTGCCAATACCAATATATCTGTTAAGCTAAAATTGCACCCAATTTTAGCTTTTGTATCGCCTGATTTTAGTAGCGATAGTCGGGCTATAGTAGTGATTGGCCTTGAGAGCTGGTGTCTTTTACACAGCTAAATTAGCTGTGGGGTGGATGTACTGTTGCCAGTAGTGTGAATGAGGCATTACTAGGAGGACAATTGCAGCAGGGAGTGATAATAGTGATGCCGTGACAATAATAGTATTGTATCACCCAGCAGGCAAATGTAGCAGCTGGCCAGGCTAACCTGCTCAAACAGCAGGAGGAGCTGGAGAAGAAAGCAGCTGAGCTGGAGCGGAAGGAGCAGGAGTTCCAGAACAGGACCGGAGGCAGAGCGCCCAACACTGGCAGTAAGTAGTTGTTTTAGAAGCTGTGTGTAAACTTGTGTTGTACATACAGACAAGAAGAATTGACACCACTCACAATGTTAATCCAGCTGTGATTTATTTTTTATTTTTTTTGGTCTATCAGCTAAAGAGAACAACTGGCCACCTCTTCCCAAATTCTTCCCTGTGAAGCCGTGCTTCTATCAGGACTTTGAGGAGGACATCCCTGAGGAGTACCGCAGGATCTGCAAGAGAATGTACTACCTCTGGATGTGTATGTACCCCTGCATACAGTATTTGCTTCATACCTGTTGTTTTTGAATATAAAAGAGCCATTGATCCATAATATAGTATGGTTCGCATCTGTCTGTTTGGTTTGTTAACAAGTCGGTCTCATTTTTTAAAACTAATGTGTGTAGTAAGTAACCCAGAACTCCCTGCAGACTGAAGCATCTTGACATAATCCTTTACAACATAATAATCCTAGTTTTATATACGATATTAATAAATTAAGAGGCCATCTGAGAACCCTGGGTTTATTGAATTACGTATAATAGTTAATAATGTATCACAAATGCATGAATCGTAAGCATACTGTGGTTGCTTTTTGTTTTTCATGTACTAGTGCTGTGCCCATTCCAAACAAACTTGGCCTCCTGTATTGCTGCTTGCAGCTTTTTCCAGAACCATTGTACTCCGAAATAATGTACACAAGGCCCCCAAAGCACTTAATATGTAACTGAAGGCCTATACTACTGACTGACTTACTGTCCATCCATCCATCGTCTTCCGCTTGTCCGTTGTCGGGTCGCAGTGGGAGCAGCTCCAGCTCCAGCTCCTGACTTACTGTGTACTTGTATTTCAGAGGAAAACATACGTTTAAAGAACGTTGCACATTCAGATTCTATTCACAAAATACCACAATTAAAATATGATGTATTAAACTATCCAGCATTATATTAGAGTTGAAAATATCCAAGTTGAAGTACATTGTGCTGACTGATAATGCCTATCTGTTTACTTTAACTAAACATTTGAAAGCAGAACTTGCACTGTGCCGTCAAAGGCGGTTTTATATGGCATAAGTAAAGCGAACGGCCGGAGAAATGTGCGCAACAAAACAACGTGCTGGAGATGCCCAACCTCTAACACATGTTACACCGTGGCTCAATCAGTCGCGGCTCATCTAGAGATTCAGCATGTCCCCTATTTCATCATTTGCATGTAGGGTAGACAGCAATGAGTTTTTGGCAAGAACCGCAATCAATGAGCAGCAACTCCCGCCCCCGCTACAGAAATTTTTAACATTTTAGGATTGGGGTTTTCTCAGAATATGCCTCAGAGCCTCTTTTGTTTATTCCTTTTTTATTTTTTATTTAGGAATAAGGAAAGCTGAGATATGAAAGGGGAGAGAGAGGGGGGAAGACATGCAGGAAAACCGTCGAGGAATAAATCTCTGCATATGTGCACCCACTCTACCAACTGTGCTAACCGGCCGCACTGCCTCAGAGCTTTTTGTGGAACGTACATTGATTCACTTCGGTCGCACTCCTTTTTAAAATCCAGCAGTCAGAGTGCAGTCAACTTGATTAAAGTTTTATTGAAAACATCACTCACACCTATTAAATCTTCCTATAAGGGAACCAAAGATTAACTAGAAAAATACACACAGCTTTATTTTGTAGCTATTTAAATGCAGAGCGGTGCTTGTGTGTCTTTAGGTTGATGTCTTTGATAATAACCAGTCCAGCTCATTGGTTTCCTGTGTGTCTCCCCAGTCCACAGTGCTACTCTCTTCCTCAACGTGCTGGCCTGCCTGGCTTACTTCACTGCAGACTCTCAGTACGGCGTTGACTTTGGTCTGTCCATCCTGTGGTTCATCCTCTTCACCCCAGTGTCCTTCATCTGCTGGTACAGGCCCGTCTACAAGGCCTTCAGGTACGCGCTTTTACTCGCCTTGTGCCGACGATGTTCTTTGATTTGCATGACGTACATGCAGGGTTTCCGCAGGGTCTTAAAAAGTCTAAAATTCCAAAATCAAAATGTTAGGCCGTAAACTTAATTTTATACAATATATGTAGTAGGGGGTCCCTGCTCTGTCTCTTTCAGTTAAGGGGTCCTTGGCTTAAAAAGACGTTGACGACCCCTGGGTTAGAGGAATTGGAGACACCATGTACTCCATTAAAAATATTAGAAAAAGCTAATATGAGATTTTTCTTGCTTACAGCTCAGTTCCTTAATTTGATTTTTTATTCACCGAAAAAAAATATGTTTTTCCCAAGACTTGTATTTTTGGCAGAGGAGCAGCATCTGAAACAGCATTCACACCTGAAAATACTTGAAACAATTGGAGTAATATCTGCAAAAAAAAGTTTTTAAGTATTTAAAATTATAGCAAAGGTTTTACAGACTATTATTATTATTATTATTATTATTATTATTATTATTATTATTATTATTATTATTATTATTATTAACATCATATGTATTGAAACACAAGTCTTTAATGGAGGCTACAGATGACTGTGAATGTGACTTGTACACTTGAATGTCTTTTCATTTGTGTTACCTCTATATCTATAATCTGGCAGCAAATAAACCTCTTGAATATTAAATATCATTAATAACATGTCCTTTGTGTTGTCTTTTTTTTTTTTTTTTTCCCTCTCCAGGTCTGACAGCTCCTTCAGCTTCTTTTTCTTCTTTTTTGTCTTTTTCTTCCAAGTGGCAGTGTACATCATCCAGACTGTAGGGATTCCCAAGTGGGGAAACAGGTTAGTGGGAACTTTATTTTAAACTGAACAATCATCTGCATGTTGGGTGAAGGCGTGGCGTAAATGACGGTTGTTCATTGCTAACGACAGGTTTCTTTTTACATTAGTAAGAAAGATTCTGTGCACTGTGCTTTGGTTACATTCGTAGTAAATGTGGGTACACATGGGTCCATTTATTTCTTTGTGTTTGTGTGTGTGTGTGTGTGTATTCTTGCCCTGTATCTCCTCTCTCGCATCTCTTTGGCAGATTCCTGCTGCCCTAACTTGTCTGGGGTTGCTGCTTTGTAAGTGTGTGGAACTTCTCTCTTTGGGTTTCTTTTCTATATCATGTAATATATTTTAGGCTTTTCAGTTTTCTATCATTCACTTTTTCAAACTTTATGCTTTACCATTGGTCACTGAGGAAGGTCAGGATGTTTGTTCATTTCTCTTTAATTCAGAATGCCAGAAAATTCTGTTGTAAACTGTATACAGTACACACTCACTGTAGAGAAAATGTGAAATGACACATGGCTATTTGCTTGTACGTCTTTGTTGACAGTGGTTGGATCGCATCCATCAGCATGATCCGCACAAACTTGGCTGTGGCTGTGGTTATGATGGTGGTGGCCGGTTTTTTCACTGTAAACGCTGTCCTGGCTGTCATCCTACTGAAAATGGTACGCTATTGTAAAAGTTTTACAACTTCTTTTATTGTAGAAGAAACTTCTCTTCACAAAGAGGGACTATTGAGCCATGATACAGTTTGTACTTTTACATGTTACTATTTTGAATATTAACCAAGTTTAATATATTTGCAGTATGTATACATAAACTCCACACATACTGTATGTTTGCAGTAAAATTAAAGATGGCAGTGCTTTATAATCAATTGAACTTGCCCAAAATAGAAAGTCGAACATGGTGCGGCATACATATATAAATATGGGTATTCCAACTGTAGCTTTATTTTGTTTATTTTCGCTCCAACACAGTGATGCCACATGCAAATCGAAGCATAGAGAGAGAGAGAAGCATAGCAAGAGAAACTAAAAATGCAGCTGCAATAAAAAGGGCAACGAAGGCATCAGAGGAAATATGAAGATTTAGAAACTGTTGAACGGTTCTTCATTCTGTACCTCCACCATAATTGCTCAATCCTGGCACGCGTTGGTAATAACTGGGGGGTTACAGTGCTGCCATATAACCGCAACATCCTGGGTTCGAGTCCAGCCTTGGGACCTTTGTTGCATGTCATAACCCTCTTTCTCTTACAAAAAAAAGCACAATCCTAGAAATGTTTTTATTTTAATCGTAAAGGTGTTTAGACATTTTGGATCTGCATCGTGACCTAACTTTGCTCTGGAATACGCATAGTGATAGACAATCATCACGTGTTTTCATTCAAATAAGTATAATAGTTCATGAGGAAATGGCAAAAAAATAAATAAAACTGCCTAAAATCACCTATGTATGTTGACTCACTGAAACCATGAGCTCCTTGTGATTCGTCCTTTGATCTGATTTATTAACCTGTCCCTGACCTAATCTGTACTCATTTCCCTATATCCCCAGGTCCACTCTAAGTACAGAAGGACAGGTGCCAGCTTCACCAAGGCTCAGCAGGAGTTCTCCACGGGAGTCCTGACCAACCGAACTGTCCAGACTGCTGCAGCCAGCGCTGCCCAGGGAGCCTTTGGCAATTAGAATGTTTCCCACATCCTGCGTGCTTCAGGCTAGTCTCTTCTCTGACCAACTTAGCCAGGTCCCAACATACTTCAATGTGTTTAGGGGCTGGGGGTTTGATTATTTATTGAAAATGGGCCAAAAAACAAGTAACTTATGAGGAGGCGAATTATTCTCACTACGTCAGCCGAGTGAAGTGTCTACATTCTCCACTTCTAAACTCTTCAAGAGACTGTTGTATAATACAGCAGACGAGCCAGAGGTCTTATACAAACATGCAATGACTCTCGGTTGTTATTGAATCTTTACCATCCTCATCAGTATACAGCAAAAATGTATGCCATCAATAGTTATTCTGGGATGTAGGAAGGAGAAAGAAAACTGAAGTTGAATAAAACAAGGCAAAGAAGGAGGCAGAGTGGGTATGACAAAAATGAATTGGCAACACCTCATCACAATATTTATATTGTGATGAGGTGTTGCCAATTCATTTTTATTAGTTATAACTAACTGGAATACATTTAACATAGTCAACTGAAGCAAGTAAGTATCTGTGGCGCACCACTGAACAGGGCTGGGGTTTAGTGATAAAGTACATTTATTTAAATCCCATCACTCTTAAATACGCTGGCGGAAAGTATTAGGATTTCTCTATCTCACAGTTTATGTAAAAATAACACACTGGGGCCTCAAAAATAAACACTGCGAAGAGTTGGGATTATATAAAAAAAGCATACTTGACATGAGAATGTTTTACCATCATTCAATGATGGATTCACGTAATGTGTGTATACATATTTTTGTCATTACAGCAGCACATAGAGCATTACAGGGTTACCATTCTATCACTCTGCTTTATAAACATGTTTAATACATGCACTACTGGATGCCCTGTAAGAATCATCCATCCTACACTACTGATGAACACCATTGTTTTTCGAATTTCGCTCTAAATTTGTTTTCATGTGCATAACACTGTATAGGAGGATGATTAATGAAGGTGACGGGATGGTGGAAGGTTTTTCTTTCTACTGGTTTCATTAGTTTACTGATTTAGATGTGAAGTGAGACAAAAGGTTCTTCGGGCAATTGAAGACGTAGTTTAACTGTGACGGCACATTTTAATTTATGTTTAGTTAAGAATATGTTTTCAGGTATAGTATGGATCTTTGCTGTGATTAAAATGAAAGACAGGGTGCAGGTTTACTAATGTAAAGTTACTGACATAGTATAGAATTCAGACGTATGTACTTAGAAGTGTATTAATGAGCAGAAAGAACACAATGTTTATCTGTCGATTGTCCAGTCTTGACTTTATATTCATAGTAATTATACTGTAGACCAAAGTCATGTGTTACTGAATAGTCGCAGATAGTTTGTATTTTTTTTTAGCTGCTTTCTACCTACTTGTTTGGTATTAGCATTTTTTTCACATATTTACTTGTGAAAATATATATATGCTTTCCAGTTCTGATCTTTTGTTACTGTAACACTGAATCCCTTTGTTTAGGTATAACCTCACTCAGTCCCTTTCAGCATGTAACCCACCGTTTTTCCGTGGGGATTTAAGCACAAGGCTGTTGGTTATTAGTGTTTTGTCTGATTTTGTTTGTCTTAATAGATAAACCTGTTTTATGGTGATGTTTCCCTTCGATGATCAGAATGTACATATTGGTGACTTATTTAAAACATAATTTACTGGGGGGAGGGGGGCATTTGCTAGAAATTGGTTCTCAGTCTTAACATAAATAAACTGTATTTTTTTCATCTTTTGAAAATGTAAATCATGTAAAGGATTGCCTGCTAAGTAAAGACATATATTCATACTGTATAAGGGTGCTCCGATCAGGATTTTTGGGGCCGATCACCGATTGCTGGAAGACGTATCGGCCGATACCGATCACTTTTATGAACTGAAAATTACGCCATTACGTAACAGTCACACATCTAAAAAATGTCCTTTCAATCACTGCAGACATTTCTTCAACGCACACACACACACACACACACACGGACCGACACACGCGCGCACACACACACACACACACGGACCGACACACACGGGGACTTTGAAAACTCCTCATACTCCTTTCTGTGACTAACCTTCAAATGTCTGATGAGGTTGGTGGTGTTGAAATGTCTTTGTAGCTTTCCGTCTCGTGGTATTTCCTTGGCACACACGTTGCAAATTGCTAATGTATTGTCTTTTTCCCAGATAGCAATGAGTCGGCGGACCACCGGCGGTGCTCCAGAGGCAGTAGAAGCGTCAGAATGGCGTAATCACAAACACGTTTGCTGGAGCACCACCGGCGCACTACCGGTGGCAGCCGCTTTTTAAAAGCGGTAGCCATCTTCCTACCGCCTTCGTTCCGCGGGCCAACCGCTGTTCTACTGCCGTTCAGACACCTTGCCAGACCAGTGAATGTAGGGACGCCGCCATTTTAGCTCCATGTTGAAAATGTTTTCACGAGTAGTGCGCTCTTAATACATCCATGGTAGTGTGTCATCTGATCGGCCTATCTGATCGGCATTTATGGAGACCACCGATCAAACTATTTAAAGCCATTATCGGCCAATACCGATCGGTGACCGATCGATCGGAGCACCCTACTGTACATACCAAATGTCTTGGCTACTACGTGATGTAAAATACTCATAGACATACGCCTATGATGTATCTGTGTACATGTGTAGCTCTGTAACAAGGAGGTTATGTTCCCTGTGAATCAGCTACACTTGTTCTCTGTCAGAAGCAAAGTCTTCATTATTCTCAATAGTGTTCAATGGACAAATCTGTTCACTGTGCAGAGGTACAAAACAATTGACTCCATAATCAGTATGAAGAAATTGGTGACTTAATTGCTGTATGTTTTAAAAATGTAAGCAACAAGTATCAAATGCAACTGTGTGGTGTACAGGTGTGTGAATGTAAGCTGGGAAGCTCTGTAGAGGAGCAAGTTCCTGATGATATTGCATGATATATTAGAGTAGTTGTGGATAAGAAATCTACTGTATGTCCTGATAAAAATGGCAGGCAATATATGGAATAGGAAACTGTTTTTCAATCTATATATATATATATATATATATATATATATATATAAATATATATATATATATATATAGATTGAAAAACAGTTTCCTATTCCATATATTGCCTGCCATTATTTATATATATATATATATATATATATATATTTCTTACTTTACTTTTAAAGTACATTTTACTGATTATACTTGCATACTTTTTTACCTAATTAAGTAAGTAGCTAACGTTTTCAATGCAGGGTAATGGAGTATTTACAGTGTAGTAGTAGTACTGAATACTTCCTCCGCCACTGATAACTGGCCCTTATTTTGCCCGTGTCATTTTATTGGTAGAGTAAAATCATAAAGTAAAATCATAGACAGCTAAAGAAAGAGTAAAACCATAGAGTGACATTCATAAATCCAACCAGCTCCTCCTCCGCATTCCACTGATGTATCCATGGCAACCGCTTCAGTGTTGATCATCCCAAGATGGCGGACGAGGAGAAAGCCACGGCGGTGAGTGCAAAACCAAAGCTAGTTATCGTTTTCTTGGGTAAACGCAAACGTTTCGCTGTTTTGAGTATAGTGTGACACTCCCTGAGTAAACGTCACGTTATGTTTTTGAGTATACCCTTTGCAATAACGCTCGTTATTTGAATGTTAGCTAGCTGCCTGGCTATCTTATTCTTAGTCGGAGCTAAATTGATTAACCTGCAGCTAACGGTAACGTTAAGTTGCCTCGCGTTCCGTCTTTAATCTCACTCATCCAAGGGCAAGCTAGCTACAACCTGAGAGCTAACAGCTAGCTAAAATAACTGCAGTAAGGTGACAACAACAGCAATGCGTAGCTAGGTAACATTTCAGTGCAAATATACATTGTTGACCATCGTTAGCCCACGCTTTATACTGTAACTTAGGTTAGGTAAAATAACTGAGGCTGACTTTACCACAAATACTCGTTGTGTTATGACTATACCGTCTAGCGTTGTGATGACATAAATGTGATAACGTAAAAGGTAATATTAATACTTAAAACATCAGTGGCGAAGCAACCCACAAGTGAGTCAAATATAGAGGAAAAAATGATGTGAAGCAAAACACTGGGATTGAGCATGCGTGCATCTAGCTAACGTTACCTGCACACACGGAAGCTGCATGTCAACTAATGGTTCTATATTTATTGGTTCTGTTAATGTAATAACTGGTCGAATCGGTAGTCACCAGTGGTGGAATAAGTACATTTACTTAAATACTGTACTTAAATATAATTTTGACATACTTGTACTTCACTTGCGTATTTCCATTCTGTTATTTTCTACTTTCACTTTTCAACATTTCAGAGGGAAATGTACTTTTTAGCTACTCCACTACATTTATTTGAAACTTAATCAGTTGTTACTTTTTACATTTAAAAACACACAGTACTTATATGGAATGCTGCAGTATTATACTACTACCTACCTACCTATTACTATCTACCCCAGTAGTATTCAAAGTATCTGAAATGTACTCCATATTGGCCAACTACAACATCAAAATCATTTTCTGTGTATTTATTAGTGATAGAAACAGAATACTATAATCGATTAGTATGCAACTGTAATTACAATTCTGCTCAACATATGGCAGTACATTCACAGGTTCATAACATCTAATTAAGAAAGTCCTTTTTTTCTGTTCTGTACAATTGAATATGAACACACCTTTGCAGGTCACTTTGACCTGTATTTCCGCACAGTAAGAACACATAAAGAAACCATACCAAAAAAAAACGTTTTGATTCAGTGGGGAAAATCTATTTTGGTGGGGCGACCGTAAATACTGCTCATGGGAAACACTGATAGATGACGTCCAGTGTATTGTTCTGTATAATGTATGGATCATAAGCTGTTACTTGTTTGTTTTAGTTGTATTTCATATATTTCAGCTCCCAGTTGCTACTGAAGCCAAGAAACGTCGGGCACCTAAAGGTACTGCAAGACATTTGACACTTGCAAGTCATCTTGCAAAATGATTTTCAAATAACACAACTTTTCCGACACCCATTGTTTTGATTTCTGACAATGTGTCTGTAACTGGTGAAGGGTGATAATAGAATGAGTTTGGAACTAATCATCCTGCAGAGGTCACCCTCACCCTTCTAGCTACGGTGCCTAAAAGGAAGAAGATGTTTATACAGTATGCTGTTAAGCCATGTTCCAGATATTTCTCTGTGTGGAACATGTTTGTTGTTCATATGTTATACAAGGACATTTTGTCATCGTAATTATGGCTTAATGTCCCGTTAAGCAAGTTAAGCTGTTGCTCATGATTAAGCTTTTTTGTTTTGTTTTATAATGTTTTTAATTATCAGCGGCACTGCTGAGAATGCAAGTCCTATAGGAGCAACATGCTATGGTATCGTTTTGTATGGTATGGTATTTCCATGCAATGATCTTTTACATAGCATGCAATCCCTTACTGTGTCAAAACCCTAAGTGCATTAATGTAAGGTAAGATGACGGAGTAATTAAGTAATAAAAACAGAAAGTAAAGATTGGATTTTAATTGGTTAATGTAATGGAAGTGTACATTACTGTGTAAGTGAAGTGCTAGAAGCTCCATAATTAAGTCAAAAACAGTTAAAGTTTTAATTATTCTTATGACTATAATACTATATTATAAAAATGAAATATAAAGCTGTAAAAACATATGCCAAACATGCACCTCTAAGGACAGAGGGTGTCGTATGCTGTGCAGATTGTAAAGCCCCTTTAGGCAAATTTGTGATTTGTGATATTGGGCTATATAAATAAAATTGCTAAAGCTAAAAAAAAAAAAAAAAGCCAATATATGTCAATTTAATTTTCTCCATAAACTACTGATTTCATACACTTCTTCTGTAATTGCCATCATGAAATGCAATCAGGGTTATATAATGCACAACAAATACATTATATTCTTTTATTACATTTTGTGCAATGCAATTACTACATTGTTAGCAGGTAAGACTGTGGAAGTGTTGCAAAAAATATGAGCATGCCCACTAGTAACACCTAAAATCATTTTCTTTTAAATCGCTAAATAAAACTGCCAATGGCATAAAGTCATTTCACCTGTTCCAGTACAGCATGTTCCAGTTTAGTAGAATCAAGTGTTAGTGAAGCAATCTGCCTTTATTTCTCTTTTCTCTCCCTCGGAAGAATTAGTGTTAGCAGCTGAATACTGTATGAGACTAAATTACTTGACAAGACCACGGGTTTTTTGAAGTTTTTGTGGTGAAACTTCCCCAAAATAATTCATCATATTTTTCATTACATTCTCCCCATGTGTCTTTTGATCTCAGCATGCCTCTTCTCTGCTCTTATCCCCTTTTAACAGATGGTTGAAGCACATGGAAGCCAAATCTGACTTAGCATTAGCCAGATCAAATTTAACAATGAGAAAATTCCTCTGTTTGGGATGAAGTTTATCAAAGGACTATATTTAGGAGACCTCATGCTGTGCTCTTCTTTTTAGCTCCTTTCTACCCTTCTTTCATATCGTAGTTACAGGAATACATGTCACACATGCATCCCAATCTCCCCTCCACCAAATATGCCCTGCTTTGTGTATGTGAACACTGGCGTGCCACAGGGCTCCATCTGAAACCCAGAGACGAGAATATTATTGCTGTCTCAGCAGGAAGAAAGCGGATTAGGGTGCTACAAATAGGGCCATTTCCCAATCTTGACGGGGCAAACGTGTGAAACCCATGCAGTTTCACCCTCAGTGATGAAGAGGATTCCTCTGAAGTTGTTGGAAGAGGCTCCAGTTCGAGCGACAAATCAACAGAGCACTGCTTGAAGCGCTGACAGATAAAAACAGTAGGGATTCACACTGTATTCCTACACAGGCAGTTCATTAATGATATCCCCCAATGTCAGTGGCAGACTCAGAGCCAAGCAATTCATTCCACATTGCCTTGAATCCTTTTTTTAGCCTCAGAGGAAGGTAGTTGGTAAAAGATAACAGGATTACCAGAATCAAACTCGCTCAAATTGGAATTACGTTCTCCTTGTGAAATGAAATCTTGTACTCCACTGGGAAGAAGACTTGGGGCATTGTGGTTGGGTTCTTGAGGTTACCTAACCCTTTCTAAAGCTGGCTTTTGTATTGTGCTGCTCACTCCTCCAGCCTCCCTCTTTCAGTCTGTCTCTATACCCCCTCTGTCACAAGCACCTGGTTTGCGAGATGCATTGTTGCCCTGGCAACGGGCAGAATATCTCAACCTGCCAACACACTAAAAGAGAGACAGGAAAAAAAAAGCAATGTTTGTAACTTGCTTACAAGGTGGCATTTACAGCGTGGCTGGTGAATTGATTATAGTTTAGCCCGGGGATTTTGGTAGAAGTGTTAACGTCTATGTTACTGTCAGATCAAAGACTTGCAAGTGACTGCAGAGGGAGGGAGCTTTCAAGATTGTGTGTTTAATTTATACAGACTTCTTTTTAATTTGGCAGTTGAAAATAGTCGAAATAGACATGATCTTAATAGTCTGAGCCGTCTGTTTTGTAAATAAAATTATTTACAAGTGTGTTCGGTGAATTGACTGAAACCTAGCCTGTGGCTTTAGGTTGAAGTGTTACATCTCTGTTAACTGTCAGATCAGAGACTAACTAATGACTGCAAAAGGAGGGAGCCAACAGGATTAATCATTCAGCTATCAACTAAATAAGACATTATTGAAACAGTAATGAGCTTAAAAGTTCCCCCTTTTTCTTCTCATTTTATTATATTCTTATTTCCAGCTCCAGAGCTTCCCATTGTGGAGAGGAGAAACTGGCTAATCCACCAGCACTATATCCGTAAAGACTATGATACATGTAAGGTAAAGTACCTTTCTATGGTTTAGTCTGTTATTGACCCATGTCTGTGTTCGGTGTTGGTCTGATTGACCTTTTAAAATAATAATGAAGGTAATGAATGCCTGGCATGTACAGGGTTCTGTACTTTATTATGGGCTAATTCACTGCATTGACCTGTGTATTCCCACATGAAACCGGTAGGTACTCAGCAAAGTCTCTGAATAGATACCTGTACTTATAAGATATATTACTGGAATCCTCCTTCTCACGTTCTCCTAGTGACAGAAACACTCCTCACTCTCAGGGCCTTATTTTAATTGCTCCAGCGCAGTGACAAGCCATAGTTATAGGTTTTGGGCACACAGACTGTGTGGCCGTCGCTAAGCACACCTGCTATTTTGGTCCATGTATGTGCAGCAGCACAAAGCGTAAAGAGCTGGGTAGGCCTGTCACGATTACAAATTTTGCTGGATGATAAATTGTCCCAGAAATGATTGCGCTAAACGATAATATTGTCGTTCTGAGACCATTTTCATCTAATATAATGATAATGGCATAATAATGCAGGTACACCTGTTCAAAGATCAATACACTTTTATTTCTAAAGAATATTTAACACTGGAACTGGAAGACATTTTAAATATCCACAACAAATAAAATGGATGAAAACAAACAAGCATGCAAATGGAAATTATTGCGATATATGATCGAGCTCATTTTTATTTATCATGCGATTAATTGATTTATTTGCATATTGCGATAGGCCTAGAGCTGAGTGAGGTTGAATATAGATGAGAGGGTGTGGGGATTAGTATATTCGCTCTCAGCCAGTCACATCACTGGTGTCATCGCTGTGAAACAGCTGAGCCAATCACATGAAAGCACAATCACTACAATCGCCCAACAAATGGGAAATCATATTGTTGTACACAGCACCACAAATCTCCAGCCAGAGGCAGTTGGAGTGTTGGCTCTTTTTCTTTTTCTTATTTTTTCTTATTTTTTTTTTTTTAACAAGTCAATTAGTAAAATGATGATAGAGACTAATAATAATAATAATAAAAAAATGTGGTGAAGTAGTTTATATGATTGCATCAATTCGACACTATTTCAGTTTTAATTCTACTGTATTTTATGTTGCAAGTTTTTACATCAGATCTTAAAATGTGACAGAACAGCGTTTGCTTCGTACCACAACATCTTCCTTCTAAAGTTGGAAAGGAGGCTGTGATGCACAGGATTAATGAGCCTCGGTAATCCAATGCCAGAATATTTAATTATACTGGACCGGTCTGATGTTTGTGGAGGATGGTATGGGGGTTACTTTGTAGCAGCTTGGTGTCATTTGGATGTTATTTAATGAAGGTAAACGCGGTGGACAGTCGTGTGTAATGGCACCTCTGGCGAGGCACTTTTCTTATCAGATGCCACAAATGTATGAACATATCTGTCCTGCTGCCCTCAGATGGCTGCAGAGATTAAAAGAACTGAAGGTTTACATACCATGTAAAGCAGCTGCATGTAGACAACAGATACTGTAAGAATCACTCGTAATCATTTCTAGATACTTGCAGATTGATTTACTAGCATTCCTGCTTTCACCACATTGATGCCGATTTAAACACATCTACTTGCTGTTCAATGTTGAATTAAAGTATAATATTCACATTTACACTTGCGCCTCTCCTCCCACCCGTGCACCGTGCACTGGGCACCACAGTACCACACAGCTGGGCAAAGCAAATTTCAAGGTCAGGAAAATACCAAGCTGTCATTGCGAAATATACTGATACAAATGTACAAAGTTAGTCTGGTTTGGGATTTGCAAGTTTAGAAACTGAATCACATTGGGGTTGGTTTTCAGCAGGGCCACAAACGTTTGCTGTTTCAAGCATAGTAGCAGTTGTTTTAGCAGTATCCCTACTCACGCAATAGCAGCCACCTCAGTTGTAGAAATTGTCTCCCGTTCTGTGTCCATGTAGGCGATCATCAAAGAACAACTGCAGGAGACGAATGGAATGTGTGAATATGCCATATATGTTCAAGGTGAGCTGTATTTTTAATAGTAACTCTTCCCTCTCACAAATGAAACCTGTATGGTGTTAAGAGCTACATCCAATGAAGGCTCTTTGGTTGTCAACGGCAAAGCTCCCCAGTACATTATTTAGTTCCCTAAAATCAGGTCTTTGGACCCCATGCTGTGCCTTTGATTTTTAATGTGTGTGTGTTTTTTTTTACTTCCTCGTGTAGATGAATATGCTCTCCTTTTGTGTCTTAATTTCTTGCCACAGCACTTATCATGCGTCTTGAGGGCAAGATCCAGCAGTCCCTGGAGCTGTTTCAGAGCTGTGCCATCCTTAATCCCAGCAGCGCTGACAATCTCAAGCAAGTGGCCAGATCACTGTGAGTCTATTGCCCTCAAGCCTGGGGTGCATCAACACCCCTTCATTAGCTAACAATACTGACAGAGGAGAGAAACATCGACACCAGCCCAACTGCTATCCACTTATGGCCAGAACATTTTTTAATACTGTAGGGAGGGAAAAGTTAATCCACCCACACAGACTATTCTTCACTGTTGCAGCATTGCAAGTATACAGTAGCTATTCAGCACGCAGTGATTAAGATTGATACATTTCTTATATGGATCATTGTTGTTGTTTTTTTTTCTGTAGGTTTCTCCTGGGAAAGCATAAAGCAGCTATTGAATTCTATAATGAAGCTGCAAGGCTCAACGAGAAAGACTGGGTAAAGGAAAAGAAACCCTTTAGTACTCTGTTTCTGCTTTGTCTTAAACTTTGTGTGTTTATTTGGCCTGGTGTCGTTCACTCTAAATACACAGCATGAAGTTCTCTCAAATTGCCCCCATCATTTAGAACAGAGATCTTCAACAGGGGGTCCACGGCCCCTAGCGGGTCCTCAGAGTCACTGCAGGGAGGGCCGCCAAATTATTGTTAATACTTTTTTTAATGTGTTTTTCCCCAAGAATTAAAATATGCCTGAAACTATACATTAACATGAATACAACAGATTATTAGAAAAGATAAATCTTTTCAACAACATTGAACGCTTACTGGCCTATAGGTAAGGTAGCCACAGATACAGCTAAGCTTAAGGATTTACTGTGCCTTTCACATGTATGTTTGACGTTAAAACATGATATATGAATATGTAAATAGCCAGAGATGGGAAGTAACGAAGTACAAATACTTCGTTACTGTACTTAAGTAGATTTTTCAGGTATTTTTACTTTACTTTACTATTTATTTTTGTGCCTACTTTTTACTTTCTACTCCTTACGTTTTACAAAAGTGGCTCGTTACTTACCCACTTACAAAAGCGCGATGATACGTAACAACATTGTTTGTGACAGAACGTTCTCATTTTCATTCATAAATTCACCCCGTCTGTGTTGGGAAGCTCTGAGATTTGGACCTTCGGGGCTTCCGTGGCCCTGGATCTGACGTGAGGTCACTTAACGTTACTAAGCAACAACAAGTTGCATTCTTTGCGCGGTCTTTCCTTTCTCGCAACTAGTTAGTTACCTAGAGTTTGAACTAAGTTTTATAAGTAACGAGATATGAAACGTTACTTAACAGACCTAAATAACACTACGTCAGTGTTTTCTGAAGTCTGTCCCTGAAGCTGCTGCCACGTCGGGTGATACTGCAGCTGCCACCAACGTTAGGTTAGCCTACTGTTACCTGGTAAGTGAGAGTAGCCTAGCTTATATGATACCGCGTGCGTGCGTGCGTGTGTCTATGTATGTCTGTGTGTGTGTGTGTGTGTGTGTGCGCGCCTGTGTGTGTGTGTGTGTACGTGCGTGTGTGTGTGTGCGTGCGTGCCTGTGTGTGTGTGTGCGCGCCTGTGTGTGTGCTGTGTGTCTATGTGTGTGTGTACCTGCGTCTGAGTACAGCAGTAAACAGAATACTATGTTTATATGTCCTTGTTTCAGATGATGAGAGACAGTGAGAACTCCTGGCCTTCATTAGGTCAATGACTATGCAACATTAGAGTAAATTCTTAAATCTTAAATATGCATTGCTTTACACAATTAAATGACTATATGGTAATGTTAGCTAGCAATGGTCAGATAATTAACTAAAATAGAAAGAGTGGAGCTTTTTTCTCCTTTCGTCTGCTTTTTATGCATTTGTTAGCCATGGTGTTGAAGATTGTAAACAGTTTATTAAATACTTTTGAGTAAATGTAGGCCCTTATCAGCAGATTTTACTGCTAATCGATACAAAAGTTGTATGATGATGCTAATTATTAGTCATGGTTTTGTGTGGCAGTGGGGGGGGTGTCGGTTAAACGGCTTATTTGTGTGATGTGATGTCCTGTTGCGTTCAGGTTCGGTTGCGTTTCTCAAAAAGTGTTGTTTTTCCAGGACTTTAAATAAACGGCATCAATACTTAAACGTCCGTTGCCCGTGTACAGTTCGTATTCAGAAACGTCACAGTACCGACTGTATGGGGTGTCGCTCTGGGACAGGCGAGTATGAGGCTGGGAGGCTGCAGAACTTACATGTAGATTCCTTTAAATGCTGATTAAAAATGGAACTGGATCTGTGAATTATTACAGAATCACAATTGAATTCATATCTTGCTACTCAGTCAGAATCTTATTAACCTGGAGTCCCAGTCTCTGTCACAATAATCATATATGGGATGTTTTAGGCCTTTTGGCAGACATCCATTTAAAATGTAGACAATGGCTATATACATAAAGAGCCTTTTCTCCATGTCTGCTGAAGTTTCTCAGCTTGCTCTCTAGTAACATTTGTGGTCCAGGTAGCTTTGCATAAAAATGGTTGTCATTCGCAAGTCTACTTTTACTTTTATACTTTAAGTACATTTCCAAGCCTGTACTTTGTTACTTTTACTTGAGTAAATAAGTTAAATCAGTACTTCTACTTTTACCAGAGTATTTTTTAACACAAGTATCTGTACTTCTACTTAAGTATGAGAAGTGAGTACTTTTCCCATCTCTGTAAATAGCTTAGTATTGTAGGGCACCGTGAAAAGGTATGTATAAAGGCTTTAGGCCGCCTTACATGTTAGGCCCAGTTTATTATGCAACTTAATTTAATAGAATATATATGTAGTAGGGGGTCCCTGTTCGTCTCTCTTTCAGGTTAGGGGTCCTTGGCCTAAAAAACGTTGAAGACTCCTGATTTATGATTTAGAATGTTAAAATGCCCAGACTGAGAAAAAACATGGTTGCACCTCCAAACTGATCCCTTAAACATTGTATTAGACTGGCCTGGCAGGACCTTTAACCGCTCACACTAGTATGTTTTGGAAACGGTCCCCTCCCTCTAATACTACTTTGAGTAATACAGAATTTGTATTCCACAGTGCTGTTGCCTTAAATAACTTTTATTTATTTGGAAATTTTAATTCGCTCAGCCTTTTTTTTTCAAGATTTTCAAGATGTGTCCCATATACATACAAGTGTATAGTGAAATGTTGTTGCCTTTATCCAGCTCTGTTCAATTAAGCATGCACCAGCGCCCCATGTATAATTTTCTAATTTACTCACCCCAGGAGATCAGTCATAATCTGGGGTTGTGCTATTTCTTCATCAAAGACTTCAAAAATGTGAGTATGCAGATTTTACCGACACTGTAAAGGACAAATTGTTCTCAATCCCAGGTGATTTGATCATTTATTTTGATTTTCTGTCTCTGGCAGGCTGAAGAGCATCTTAACATAGCTCTCCAGATAAATAAACACGACAAGACTTTCATGATGCTTGGAAAGGTTCATTTGCTGGCTGGAGATACCGACACGGCCATCGAAGTGTATAAGAGGGCAGTGGAGTAAGTCAACTTCAAATGTGGACAATGTTAAAAAGCAGTGAGAAGACATTTAAAATAATCCTTATAGGTACAGTATATGGGACTGCCACTATGGTTCTGTATCTGTTTTTAAATATTCTAGACATACATATCAACAACAACAATCCGTTGTAAGTGTTACATTTCAGGAACTGTTTACCTAGACAAAGTTCTTTTTTATCCAACTTTACACAGCCTCAGCATGACAGTTTTCTTCATCATAACATTGTCTCAAGACACTAAAAGAGATAAGAGCCATACAACATGTTGTTTAATAAGAAGTTGGTTACTTCCAAGGGAGTTTCCTCTTTATTTATATGTTTTCAAGTCGTTGGAGCTCATTTCAGTAAGTGGGCCTCCTTCATTCTTACACAAAGCTCCAGTTTTGACAAAATTTTAACCCCAGGCCCTTTTCAGTTCAGTATAAATTCTGTTCATTTCCACTTCTATTCACATGTTGAATATTTAAACATTAGGCTGTGGCATAAATAAGGAAATGACACCAGTGTCTATAATAGAGCTCATTATGGCTCTCTCCTGTTGGGGATAAATGAATTAATCAAGTGCCCCGATACTGCAGTTGCTTTTAATAAGACATACCACTGTGAATCCTTTTTTTTTTTTTTTTTTAATGCAGATCTGTCTCTTCTTCAAACCATATCATCCCCCCACAGGTCATAATTAATACTCCACAATTATGCTGAATCAAACCCTGATTGAATCAGCAGATTCCCTGAATATCAACTATGTTTGCTTTAGAATAAGTGCAGGCATTAAATGTAATTACAGGCATCGATAAAGTGACATTTTTTATTCTACTTGTCTCCTTCTCAATTCAGATTCTCTCCAGAGAATACTGAACTCTTGACTACTCTCGGCCTGCTGTTTTTAAAGGTAGGTAGATTTAGTTTTAAAGCTTTTCAGTCTAATTATGTGTAAACAAGCAACAAGCACTACAAGAGTGACATTTACTGTAGGTGTCAGTCATCTAAAAAGGAGAAGATGTCTAATTTTTTTTGTTCGTGTTTTTGCCAGCTTGGGAAATACCAAAAAGCATTTGAGCACCTTGGAAATGCCCTCACTTTTGACCCCAACAACTATAAGGTATGTGGGTATTTAAACACACATTATGCTTATTTGGTATAAACATAGTTTGCTACTGAGTTACCCGAGGACAGTGCATTAAACTTCCTTTAAAGCTGTTCAGTTAATAACAAAAAAAAAAGGTAATTCTCTGTCACATAGTACGGTCCATCTTTCATCATGTGCAATTTCAAAGGGTACTTCTTTCTCTAATATCTCTTTAATCACTGTTTTTATTCCCAGGCCATCCTGGCTGCAGGCAGCATGATGCAGACCCATGGGGACTTTGATGTGGCCATGAACAAGTACCGAGTGGCAGCATGTGCTGTGCCCGAGAGCCCCCCTCTCTGGAACAACATCGGCATGTGTTTCTTTGGAAAAAAGAAATATGTAGCTGTAAGTAAATACTGTTAATCGGTTCATTTGTCCAGTTTTTAAATCAATATATTACTCCAAACAAAAGAAGCAAAGAAACAGTCTAAAATTGGATATTTTTTCTTCATTATTTTGTGTCTATAGGACAACATTAGTTTCACATTTTGAAAGTAAATGCCATCAGTTTACTGTTTTACTGTGTAGTTTATGCTACTTCATATTTCTACCCCACTACATTTCAGAGGGAAATATTGTACTTTTTTTGCACTATATTTATTTGACAGCTGCAGTTACTATTCATATTAAGTTTGACATAAAAAAAACATATGATAAGCTTATAAAATACATTGCATTTTTATATATTAAAACAGTGGTTTCCACCATTTTTGGCTTGTGACGTCTTGTAAAAAATCGCTCATGTTTTGTTATTGTTTCTTCTTTCCTCTCACGTTAACCATCTTGATACTCCTCAAATGTATCTTGTGACCCTTTACCACTGGACTGTAGATACTGTAGATAAAATAGTAAATAACTAGCTGCTCCTGAACCAGATACAACAATAAAATGATGCTTACACATTAATTCATCTTTACAATCTGATTATGTCTCATATAAATATACATCAGTCACAGGGGACATTTTACTGTGGAACAAGTACTTACTTTTGATACTTTAAATACATTTAGTTGGTAATACTTCTGTACTTTTCCTCAAAGGTGCTCTGTGGAGTTTTGTGGTAAACAAACGTTTCTTTTCTTTTTCTTCGAGTTATGCATTGTGTATCCTTGAGGTCTAACAAACATGTTAAATGCATTTACCATCTCACAAAACATTTGCTAAGCTGATTTTTCTTAAAAGTGTGAAACCTGCATTGTTTGTCATCTGTGTTTACCATAGCAGTCTTCTTCTTCACTGCCTTTGTTGGCGCGTTAGTGTGTACCTGGGCATGTTACTGCCACCTGTTGATCACTGAAATACTGTGAAACTGTTGAAATGCGTACCACATCACTCATGTGTGTGTGTGCAGGTTCAAACAAAACAGGGAGACACTTGTAAAAACATTGCTGAATATCATTTATAGTGGTCAAACACACTGGTCTCAGTAAGTGATCTGAGTATTTCTTTCACCACAAAAGCCATAAAGACAACCAGAAGAATATCTCTCTTCAAACTGCCAAAATAAGACACCCACATCAGTGCTGATCTATATCATTTTTACACTAGTCTTGCTTTGCCAGACCCTCCTCCAGAGCGCACTGCATAATAGGCTCGGAAGGAAATTGTTTTGGTGGAACGTGTGTACGTTTAAAAGTTGTTTTAGTTGTCCAACAGAAAAGTCAGATTGGACAGATAGTCTAGCTAGCTGTCAGGATTTACCCTGCAGAGATCTGAGGAGCAGTTAACCATAGTCCTCAGAAATCCACCGGAGTTTAAAATGCCAACACAAAGAAAGCCCAACGGATAACCGGCCTAAATGAGTGAAATCCGACGGATTTTCTGTTGGCAACGGAGCAATCCCGTGGAACGTCAAGGATATAGACTATTTTTACACCAACCACAGACTGGGCCTTGAATCTTTTTGTGATAGTAACATAGCATGCATAGCTCAGGCATTTTACACTCCATTGTTGTTAATTGGCTTTTAATGTATTCTTGTTCAAAATCTATGTCTGCTATGCTGGAAACAGCTTGCATTCAGTTCAGTTGCTCACATCAACTAACAGACCACTTACCCTTAAATTACCGTATTTTTTGTTGTTGTTTAAATCAGTTTGGGAGCCAACAAGATGAGATCATATTAATAAATATATACATTGCTACATAAGTTCCTGAACTATTATAAATCCACCGTTGTACAAAATCTATAATTTCGTAGGTTCTTCTTGCATCATATTTTATAATTTGTTTTGTTAACAGTTCTGTCAGCTGTTTGACTTCTCTCTCCCAACTTCATCCCTCCCACAGGCCATCAGCTGCCTGAAACGGGCCCACTACATGTCTCCCTTTGACTGGAAAGTGTTGTACAACCTGGGTCTGGTACACCTGACCATGCAGCAGTATGCCTCTGCCTTCCACTTCCTCAGCGCAGCCATCAACCTGAACCCACGTATGGGGGAACTCTACATGTTGCTGGCAGGTACTGTGCTGAGTCAGAGACACAGAGAAATAATGTCTAATCATGATCAGGTCTTTAAAAAGTAAATTGATGATTTGTGGCACACAAAAAGTAATGGCAACAATTACTGTGTATTTAGCAGATTACTGTACTGCATTTATTTAATAATTTACCAAAGGAAATATACTATACCCTTAACAGTGGCCCTGACCAACTTGGAGGATGTAGAGAACGCCACCAGAGCGTATGAACAAGCTGTGGCAATTGACGAGTGAGTCTGTCTTACGCCTTCTACCTTAAATGTACTGTGCGTCTGAATTTGAGTCTGTAGTTGAATCCTTGAATATTTATTTTTTCCTCCTTGGTAATCAATTATCTACAGTTCCAACCCTCTGGTCAACCTGAACTTTGCCATCTTCCTCTATAATCACGGTGATAAGAAGGCAACTCTGGATCAGTATCAGGAGATGGAGAGGAAAGTCAACCTACTTCGAGACAGCAGTAGCAACATTGAATTTGATCCTGAGGTACTTTTAGATCCTGTTGATTTCTCAAAGTCAGTTGTAGAAGCCATTTCTTACAGTATTTGTAATTGTTTGCCTACTTGTCACTAACAGCTAATGGACATGGCTCAAAAGATGGGAGCTGCCCTGCAGGTGACAGAGGGTCTGGTGTGGACTAAACCAGTCAAGGACTCCAAATCAAAACCAAACTCTGCAGCAGCCACCAAAGCCCCTGGTGCTCCCCTTGGTACTAACCAAGCTCTGGGCAAAGCCATGTCTTCTGCTGCGAGCTACAATAAGAACCTCCAGCTACAAACAGGTAAAAGTGGCCGGTGTGGGTTGTAGAAAGTGTCCGTTAATATTCTGTCACCTCGGTGTAGCTTCTGGTTGGACATTTTTCGATATTGTGAAAGAGCCACTCTTGTCGAGTGTCAGAGTCGAGGTAAAGCTTGAAGTGAGGTCCAGCTTTGAGACGAGACCACACAAGGCTGAATATCTATCTTTAGTTTGTTCTGAGCACAAACTGAAAATGGGGTGTCCAGAAAAGTCCAGTGTTACACCCTCAGTGCAGGTCATGAAATATTTCACAGCCTCCACCTCTCTCTCCATTAAACCAAAGCCCAATTTTTCATTTTAAATGGAAACGTAAAAATATCTCTTGCCTGTGAGCTTCTTGCCTGCACTTCTGTAGCATATTGGATATATGGCCTAATGCAAAATGGAATATGGGGAAAAAAAAGAAGCCAACCTCTAGCCAAAATATATTCTTGGCAACAAAAGAAAGACAGCAGTGTGGAAACACACAGTTAAGATGATAAATTCAAATCTACTCTGAAATGATTGTCGCAGCTTACAGCTCTCAAATGTACAGTAAGTGGACTCTGGAGTGCTTTTCTTCACGAGAGCCTGTGTTTTCTCTCACTTTTATCTTTTAGCTGTTAACAAATAACATTAGAACAATGTGTCCATGTTCAGTGACATTTTACATATAATTACACAGCTCGGACAATCTATCTGCTTTCTAACACTCAACACTATAAAACTAGTTCATGTAATTTAAAGTGGAGGGTTGTATACTGTTTTTGCTGATGTCAGTATCTATATTGCTGTTCTGTAACAGCTAGTCTGTAAATTAATGTATAACAGGCAGGGACCTTCTGTATCTTGGTGGTTATTAAGATGAACAACTTACCTTAACTTACAGCATCAGTAACCAGAATCAGGTTCCATACTGACGGATTTGATATAGAAATGTCCGTGGAAGTCGTGGGGAAAGCAGTACCAGAAGCTAATCACATTTAAAGTTCCTGAATAATGCTGCAGAAATTAATGTCAATGGACCCCACACTGTTTCATTTGTGTAAAATCATCGGGAATTTCATTCAATTCATTTTCCGCGCAATCCCGGCATCGACTCTTATGCTTTTGTTATTTTCAGGAGTATCCAAAGGCCCCTCCATGCCCCTTGAGCCAGAACCTGATGTGGAGAATGCCCCCAGCCCGCCCACTGACCCTCCAGGCTCCCCAGAACCAGTTGAGTCAGAAAACCCCAAAGCCAGAACCTCCAAGAGGAAATCTAAGGTGGAGGAATGAATTTAGTTTGATAGTTACAATCTTACGTGACATCTTTGTCGTAAGGTCACTCTCATGTTATGGAGGCAAACTAAGGTCCTCAAACGTCAGCGAAGCTATTTGTGGTTTTCTAGCTTGTTGTAGTTAGACATGAAGCCTTGAGTTATAGGCTTCTCGTTTAGTTACATGCTGCACAAACATTTTATGTGCTGGGAAAAAATCTTTTTCACTAAAAAGGGCGACGGCAATGTGCACTTTTGTCATGCCATTTATTTCAGGAATATTAAATGTCGCTGCATCACTTATCACTTTTTAAACCAAAGTTTCTTGTAAAGCTGTGGCAATGGATGTTGCAGTTTAAGAACGTCTCTATTTGACAAAATTGTAATATGGGCATTTTGGCAGTTACAAGTGTTAATATTTGGATGAGCTCAGCAATAAGGTTAAATGAGAATTGTCCTTGTATTGACATTTCCAGGGAAGGTGTCAGCCCTAAAATATAAACGTGAAGGAATTGCTGCGACAATCACTGCTGAAATCTGAGGACAGAAAAGGATGTTTATGAATATGAATAGGATATTGCTTGTTTGTATGATAGGGAACTTTCTGAGGGTTGAGTGTAAATAGTGATACAGACTTTTATATGTGGATAAATGTTATGTTTATAGAGAGTAATGTATTTAATATTAAATAAGAGACTTTAAAGAAAATATCCGTCTCGCTGCTTTTCTAAAGTCCAGTTTGTGTGTTATTCTATGCTGTGTTTTCTAATGTTGAGGTCATTTAGTTCAGCAGACACCACCAACAGGGGACAGTATTGTTTAAGAGTTTTCAAAGTCAATCGATTATCTAACACACAATGCATGTTCAGAACAAGAACTTACACATGAACACATTAATCCGTCCACCTAAACTCATGGACGAGGGCTTCCAGTGGAGTAGCTGCTTCTTAAATGTAATATAGTTATGTATTGATATTGTTTGTGTGTGGCGTCCCATATATGTCGATTGTAGAAATGAGGTACTCATTAAAGCCAATATTCTTTCAGTCCTTGTAATCATCCATTAATGGTTGTGGGAGGGGGGGGGATGTATGAACAAGGAATAAAGTGTTCTGGTTTAAGATAGTACCTCATACATTATCTGTACTGGAGGTCACATACAAACTAAAATTATTGTTATATTATGTGTATGAATAACAATAGGGATGGGGCAATTTGTACATATTGACCAAAATATTTATGAAAAATGTCCCCTGACAAAGTCTCAATACACAGACATGTTTGTTTTTGTGTTTTTAATATTTGGGGGGCAAACCACTGTTGTTTTGGTTTAGTTAGTTTAGAGACTAAATGGGCAACTAAAAGACAAAGAAAGACAAAAGAAATTGCTTGTGCACATTTCAACAAGTAAAGTGTTATACCCAATCAAGCACTGTCCTTATTGTTAGAATAGACCCTCCAAATCATAGATATAAAACAGCTCCAAATCGCCTCCCGACTCACCGTTGATGTCTCCAAACTGAATTGTTATGATCATTAACTGTAACTTGATAAAATTGGTTCTTGGCAGTTTTGTCTTAATTCCTGAGATAATCAAAATGACAGATGCTTGATTGAGGAACTATTTACGATAATAGTGGAACAAAAACTATTCACGCTGCTATGTAATAGACCTATGATGGCAAAAAATAGTGTCGAAAGACTTGTGTTTGAGTTTCCCTACAAAGTTGACTGCAGTTTGGAGGTAATGGTGTTCAAGAAGTTTAAACAGACTCTTCCTGGGACGTTGGCTTCCGTCTGAAGGGCTTCATAGCCTGGCATGTTTGGAGACCCGTAAGTATGATGTTTGTCTAGAATAAAGTTTGTGGATTTTTTTGAGGACAGAGCTGTGGTTGTATTTGTTGACGGGAGGAGTCGTAGCTTCACTAAGATTGGTAGAAAGAACTGCAGGACAGAACGTTTCCATGTTGGATAAGAAGGAGAAATGCTGAGTTGTTGTTATGACAGCTTTTTCCCTTCCCAGTGGTGAGGGTAAATATTTATTCATTATCTGGCACAGGACTACTGCTTGTCAGTCTCTCCCTTGTACTGTAGCATGTGTTGTGGTTGTTTGTCACCATAATAATATGTCATGTGAGCGTAAAGAAATGCTTGTGCTGGAGGCCAACACTCTGGTTTTAAAAAGCCTGGTTATTGTGTATTATTTGATTTTGAATGTTGGAGTCTGATAACAGATGTCAGATGTACACGGTACATCTCTGGGTCTGGGTATGTGCTGTATAAATGATTTATTATATGCTTTAGTAACATTCACATCATCAGTTGTCTTAGGTATTTGGTCTGGCGTAGGACCTTTTCTTCTTGTTGCCATTGCATAGAAAGAGGTATCAAATATCATCTTGTTATACTATTGCAACAAAGTTTCAAATTCTGGTATCGTGACAACCTTACAGTGGAATATAACCTTAAAAAACACCGTGAATGAAAAAACAAATGTAAATTCAATATCTATTTTTCTTGCTGAATCATGTTTATGGTTTAGATATTACATTTACAGAATTTACTTTATTCATTTTTTTTGTTTTGTGATGAAATGTTTTTTTATTCAAAAAACAACATGAACACAATCAGAAGCATGTTACAGATAACAGAACATACAACAGTCGGCCTTTTAATGTCTCACCTGTCTAGCTCCATTGATGCAGGCTGTTGAAAGTTCCATATAAACTATGTCAAGAAAGGTCAGAAGCCCACTGCTTAATGGTCAAAGTGCGTGGGGGGGGGGGGGGGGGGGCTTCCAGCGCGCTGCCACCATTTTCTTTGCATCCTTTTCTGACATTTAGAAATCTGGAGTGAAGAACTGTCAGTCAGTAGCAGAACTGGTATTGTCCCAGAAACGAATGTCGTCAGTTCTGAGGCAACATTTTGCCAGAACCGTGCAACAGGGGGACACTCCCAAAACATATGAAGAAATGTGCCCCGTGGTCTTTAACGAACACAATGTGCATGAAGCATCACCAATCATTTTCATTAGGCACAGCCTACGAGGGGTCAAATAAGTCCTGTGGACAAAATGATAGTGGATTTGCTGGTGGTCGGGATTTCTAGAAGCCAATTTAAAATGATTCCATACATTGCTCCAGTCAAAATCCAGCTCTAGCCCTGGGAAATCCCTCCTCCATACTCTGTATTATTAATTTTGTATATGTTTTTCATGTTTAGATTCCACTGAGCTTAGAGGTAGAATATGCTGTGTGTGTATCACTTACGGTTTATAAGCACCCTGTTGAAAGTTGGCCCCTCCTCCCCGGCTCAGGGCCCGAGAGAGAGAGCAGCGGTGGTCGAGCGAGCTAGAGAGTGAATGTAGAGAGGGAGCGCTGTACACAACCGCGAATCAGAGGAATAAAACGATCTTTTCGGATTGCTGCTTGGCATTTTATTTTTTCGAAAGCACAAATAGGCACAACCACGCCTTCGTGGGAAGGTACCACATTGTGGGATTACGGATAAATGCAGAGCTTCATCCTGTCTGTTTCTCCGTGTCTCTGTCAGTTAGACTTGTGCGTCCATTTGAGACGCCAGGGGGTCAAAGCGGCGGTTTGAAATGAGAACGGGCTGCAGACCCTGCACGCTTTCATTGGCTGGGGGTTAGACACCCACGTGGGGCCCACTGCTCTTTGTTGACGCCCACGAACGTCCCGCACTCAGAAAAAGAAAAGAGAAAATACAGGCAGAGGGCAGAGTCACTGCAGATACAGACGCACACAGGGTCAGAAGTGATAATTGAAAGGGACTACTTTTGTATAAGTCTAGACATTGTTTTTTGAGGAAAGCACTGCATATTATACCTTTTACTTTGATGCCATGCACCTATTTTACATACAGAATTGTATTTGGAGCTAAAAATATTGTCCTAACCATTTAATGTAGATAGATGTAGATAATACTGCCATTGTTCTCTTTTGACATGTTCACTTAGCTGCATTTCTTATTTAAAATGTCTTGGAGACAGTCAGTCAGATTCTGATCAAATCTTCCTCATATGGCACTGCTACATTTTGTCATTGATGATTAAACCCAACCAGACCATCATTTGACCCTGAAGGTGCACACAGCAGCGGTCATTGATCTGTCAGGGTTACCTTTCTTGTCTTTCTTGCTTTTTTATTCTTTCATGACGAAGAATAGCATCTACATGTGTTGCTACTGTCGCCAAAAGACTTGTTTTTTCATTCGGTCCTTGTTAAACTGTGCATGCCTGAATTGCCTGTGGTCATAACTTTTACTGGCCTGCTGCAGTTATTTTTCAGTGCACCTGTGGAAGATTGTTTTTTCATTTTTCGTCTTTCTACAATCCAAATCGCCCGTGGAAGCGTCTCAGTACTTTAAATTTAATTTAAAGTTCTCTGGCTCCAGAGAATGGTAAGTTGTGCTATTTTTTTCATTCATGGTTTTTTTTTTATTTTGTATACAGTTGTAACTTATGATAGGCCTAAATAAATACATTATTTTATATTGTTGAATTCCCCTCTAGTTTGTTTTTGTATAACTTTTATAAAGTTTTGGCAGGCTGTATTTTTGTTTTGTTCGTTCGCTGACAGAGGCCTTACTTAAACATTTTATTTCCTTTGTCCACCGAGTCCTTCTTATTTTTAATTATGTGGTGGTTTGATATTTGAGGATTCTGTCTGGATCTCAGATGAGCCCATTTTCCTATACTTTGCAGTTTTACTGCATGTCCTTATAGCTTTTAACTTGCACATCACATAAAACTACTGTAATTCTTTCCGCACCTCTTCATGCAGTGTCTGCTCCTTGTCTGGCTCTTTTAAATAGTTCCCCAGATAATAATAAGGTCTCAAGTATCAAGCTCAGGGCTGACACTTCTCATCCTCCCGTCTTTCTTTTTTCTCTTCAGTTACCTCAGTTACACATTTCTCTCACCACAGTCCCTCCTGCCTGACACACAAACTTTGTCCCAGTTCCATCCTACTTATTTATTGTCCACAGTATGTACTAATCTTTATAGTATACTGTTTTTCCTTCAGTTACTATACAAGAAATACACATACTGTAATGTGTTAGTACAGTAGCAGGTAATAACTCAATATGCGCACTGTGCAAATACAATCAATCAACTTCAGAATGCCATTGCCAATTAAACTTGACATAGACACAAATAAATGTTTTTTCCAAAATCTGATAGTTATTTTTGTGTTTTCTGATGTGTTATTGGAGCTGGTTCACAAACATCCTCGATTAGATTATTTTTCCAGCTGTGAGCCGCTATTTCATTTCCTTTGTGCATTGCTTTGTGGGAGAATAGTGTCTATCAACAGTACACTCACAAATCTAGTGCTTTTTAGTATCAATCCTGTCTATTTATTCATGCTGGCGCCGTTGTGTTTGTCGGTCAGTCCACCACTTTGATACAGACCGAAATATCCCAACAAACAAATTTTCATCTGTTGACCTTGGTGATTCCCTGACTTTTCCTCTAGCGCCACCATGAGGTTTACATTTGTATTTTTTAGTGAAATGTCTCAACAATGATTGGAAATTTGCCCCTCTCGGGTTATCTTGCACGGCAGCTGGATTCTCACGAGATCACGCTAGAATCGTGTGATCACATATCACACGATAATCCATATGTCATGCTTCAAGTAATGCTCTGTGAGGAGGACCCAAAAAGATGCTTGAATGAATAGCTGTGATGTGGGGAGGGGCCCATAGAATATGCCTTTCTACAGGGCCCAGAATTTTATGCTACGCCCCTGAAAACAACAACGGTGGACGTGATAGACAAGATGGTTCATCGAATCACCTACCAGGTATTTTTTAAAAGTGTCTGCCCTTTCTAAACCGTTTCCAATGACGGCTTCTCAGATCATTCTGTGTTAACAAACCATCTGGCGCGTCAGTTGACTTCTCAGGACCATGAGGTAAAATTTTCTTTTTTTTTTGTGCAAAACTTATGACCATCTACTGCAAAACTAATTACATGTGTCAATCTGTTGTCCTATCAACTCAAAACAGTTACTCACTACAGAGCAATTTTATGCTCTTGTGCAGTGCCACTCTTCATGTAATACCACCTGTATTAGGGCACAGGGCACTGCACAAGAGCCTGGAAATCGTGCCCAATGTTAGCTAAGCCAGTTCCCCAACGCTGTATTTATTTCTGATATAAGTTTCTGATTTTCCATTTTCTGAATACTGTCCAAATCTTTGTATGTAGCTCTTGAAAAGCAAATCACAGTAATTTTCTGTCACAAGGTCTGCCTCAGTCCTACTTTTCCCCACTCTACTCCTGTCACTCCTTTCAGCCACCTTCTCACTTCTGCGGCCCCCCCAGCGGTGCCATTCTCCATCCATCCACCAGACGCCCTAAGACTTTTCCACCTGTCCCACTCAACTGACCCTCTCATTCACCTGCTCACCTGTTTCCACTTTCTCTCATCAGCCCTGCAGTGTATTACCGGTGCATTTCATTTTCCCTGCCACATTGTCAATGTTTCTACATGGCTTGTTTTTCAGCAACCTGAACCCTAAACCCTGAAATCTGGAACCTGGACCTGCCTGTAAGCTTATCTCCACTTCATTAAATCACTGAACTCTCCCTGTCTGCGTCTTTGCATCCACTCGCCCAGTGGTAGAATAAGGTAACTAAGTACATTTACTCAAGTACTGTACTTAAGTACACATTTAAGGTACTTGAGTTTTTTTTCTTTTCATGCCACATTCTAAATATTGTACTTGTACTTTACAAATATTGATGTTTGCACACAAAACACATGTAGTTTATAAAATCTGGTGTTTTATTATAAATTAAACTACCCAACAATATAACGGCCTACAAGTCCAGCTGAAATGATTAGACCATTAAACACAGAACTGTTTGGATTGTTTCCCGTTTGTAAAATTTGAGGATTTTTCTACGTTGACACTTTTAATACTTTAAGTCCATTTTCTTCATGATACTTACATATTTTTTTTACTTAAGTACCATTTTCAATGCAGGAGTTTTACTTGTAACAAAGTATTTTTACAGTGTGGTATTAGTACTTGGATCTGAATACGTCTTCCACCATTGCACTCGCCTGACATCATAACCACAACGCTAGATCAGATGCCATCTAAATTAAACAGATTACAGTTATTGGAAGAAAATAAGTTGATGCTGCCTGCATCAGAAGAAGGCCCTCTTTCCAGACAGGTAGAGCAGGCTTTGCAGTAACCTAATGTTGATCCATCCTGATTACTGTATGTTACCATCCATCAGAGTCAACGCTGGGGAGAAGAAGAGCAGGTTGCAGTGCCAGAGGTGAACAAGGTTAACAGCAGTGAAGCAGACGGGCGCGTTGCTGCTACTCCATCATCGTAAGCATCTCTGATATCTTTAAAGTCGCTCTTTAAGTGATTCTATCCGCCCGTTAGACTGAACGCAAAATGATTGATTAACATCTCAGGAGGAGTATTCGGCCTTTAATTCTATGCACTGCTTTCATGTTCTGAAAGCTGATATGATCTGTAGAAATTACCGTAACCCTCATTTAAAGAAATTGGACACTCTAATGGTAATGGTAATTTAATGGTATCTTAAGATCATTTTTCAGTTTGTACATGAGTTTGATTTATGAAACTATCTGAATGAAGCTGAGTCTGCCTCGGGGGCGAATCTAAGATCCGAGAATGTGACAGAATTCAAAAGTGTTAATACTACCGCCGTTAAAATATGTTTGTATCAACATATTTATGCAGCCTGCATGCAGCTCCCCATGGGGGTCCACATGTGGTTCTTAAGCCTGTAGAAACCTCAGCACAGCATGTCAGTAATGTGCTGTGTCAGATATAAACCTGGATTAGAATTAATGCATGCCAAATTGATGTTTTACAGAGTCTTTGTTTCCCACAGACATGGTGAAATCAAATATAATGCTGCGGCTTTTCTACGAATGGAGCCCTTAAATTGACACATTTCAGTTGTCATAGGCTGAAAGGCATTATTCATTTAAACAAGTTGTTAAAAAAAAATGGTAGTTCGTATGTCATATTGTCTGATCTTGTCAGAAATCAAATGTTTTTATTTGTTCTGAAGGAGTGAAAAACTGACCCACATAGAAAGGGGGGAAGGCGCAATGTTGTTTAAATATGGACGGTGATAATGGCGCACATTTTCAAACCCTCTCCTGGAAGTCAAGAATGAAAAGAGAGACCTACATGGAGAAGTTTGAATCTTCAAACCTTTCTCACCTCTACACAGCTGGCCAATCAGAGCATGTAGTGGGTGTGAGATTGTTATTTTCAGAAAATGATCAATATTGTTGGTTGCAGCCATCACTGATCCAACTTCGGAAAGGTGTGGAGGGAGGGGTTTTCCGAAGTTACTCGACCATCTGGTAAGTAGTTCTGATAAAGCATATAGGCTACTTTAGTCTATTGATATTTTTTTATATTTTTCTAATTGTAAACAGATCCAAACCAACCAATGAACTGTGTGTTGTCTGTGAAGCCAAAGCCTGATATATCTTATTCCTCTGTACCATAGAGCTCTATTGTTGTCCCAAAACTATTAAAAACATCAGTGAGCCCCACTATTGCACTGGAAGACATAATATTTCATTACCATTTTTTATTTTGAGTCAAATCCTACTGCACCAAATGTGTACCAATCCACTGAAAGTAATTCTCAACAAATGCAGTATTTACTCCTGTTTGAGTAACATTTTTAGTGTATATGACCTGTTTGTAGTTACTTCAGTTGGAACAAATCGGTTTGGACACAGTAACATAGACAGGCAAGATGGAAAGTAATAAGAGAGGAACTAATGCATAAAATAATTTTCTTTGTATTATCACTACTTTAAGCTTACAATCCATCTATTTCCTCCCGGTTGGTTTTGGTCTAGTTGTGGGATTTAGTTACAGCAACAAAAATATAGAATACAGCCAGCATTATCCTATAAGCTACCATGTGCAATGCATCCTGGGAAAAAAAAGGAAAAAAATCCAATGACAGATCTATCAACATTGGCGGTGAGTGAAAAGGGGAAATTTAGTCCACAGCAAATCCTATGTCTGCTTGTTTTTTGCTTGTTGGTTACCTCAGCATGTATGATAGTTTGGCATTTCTATATATGAGATTACCATATATAAAATTGACCTGACTTGGCAGGTGAAAAGCTACAGATCAGATGATACGACAAACCTTCAAACCCTCTGCAAGAGTGCAGGCAGTAACCAAAGATGAGATGTATCTTTTTATCATCTGTAAATTACTTTCCATACCTCTAGCTGAGGCTTCCGTGAGCAGGAATTTAACCTTTAATCGACACAGTGCCCTGACCAGAAGCTGAAATTAACATTTTTCTTATGAGCATCCCTGGTCAGCTTCATTTCTGTATTTATTTATGCCTGAAAATGTTTTATGTTTTCAATATGTGTTTGTAAGTCTTTTTTTTCCCTTTAGGAAACTGGGGATAAAAGAAAAATGGCACTACATTTTTCTCCTTTTATGGCTGCACTAATCAATATGTCTATATGAACAGTGGGTTGAATTACTAAGTGTAATGTGAAAGGGGATGCTTGTAGTGATAAACCTGAAGAGAGATGTAGAGCACTCTCATCTCTATGGAGTATTTTAGCATCTTTCCGCTTGTTGATTTGGTTTTTAATGCCCCAAACTTTACTGTTGCGGTTCATTTTCGTCACCGTCATTTCAAGCTGTAGCAGGCAGCTGTTTTCAGCGAAAAAGCTCTGATAAACCCATTGAATGATACCTATGGATTTCTGTTACCAAGTGGCAAAAGAAATGAATGCAGCTTTAAATTTTGTATAGGCTTCACTACATATGGCAGCATATTTCTAAGAGGACTACTTTGACTGAGAAGAGCTGTCACCTGTATTCTGTCTTTCTGCTTCCCTGCCTACTGACCATGTCAAGGTCCAGAATCTAAACTCTTTAGTATCTCTGAGGCGGTTTGATTAATTCATGACCGCTCGCTGTAACCTTCAGTCCTGTTTCACAGTAACTAGGGCTTGTGTTGTGCCTGATTGGAGACTTCAAAGCAGCAGGGGACATACATCTGTTTTATTAAGGAGGCATATGAAGCCTCTGGTTGTTATCAAAAACCTATTAGCACAGCACAGCAAATCAAGACTTCATTTGTTACAACCCACTTCATCTCTGCGAATTCATGATCAATAGAGGATTAAACCCACTGAATCAAGCATGTTTGGGTTTTTGGACTTCATGAAAAACACTTCCTGATTGGTGGCCAAATTTAGGTGGCTGTTATTCCTTCCAATAAGGCATGTTTATGGTGCCAGCTGAATTGCTTTGCCTCCTCTGGTTGCATGCATCATGTCTGTGATCAGGGACAACAAACAGTTGCAGTAAGAAGAAGAAAAAAATTCCCAGTGGAGTGCTTCTTCTCTCAGCTGTGCTGGTGGAGATCTGGCAGGCTGTAAAGAACCGAGAAGAGTCTGAGCCAACAAGTGAAATGAGACCTCAGTGCTGAGACTTTAAAAACAATATAGTGTTTATAGTCATGCAGTATAGCAGATGTGGCAGAACATTTCTATCTCAGTGAAATACTGTGTTGCTGTTGTACTTGTGTGAGTGGAGCCTGGAGATCTGACCTGATTTTACTGTTATATCAAAGGAAAGGATCAGCCCAAATAGTAAATAGGCCTGATACTGCATTTATAGACCTTTTTAAAGATCACGATGAAGAAGATGATACCACTCATTAGTGCACTGGAGTCTTGTTGTCACTGCTAGGTTGCCAGAAAACAACCGCAGACTCAACTCCACATACATGATAATAGAGGTGTCGCAAGCAAAGGCAGTTTTCTACCATAATGCGAACATACCTTTAGAGGTGCTTGTTGGCAGATTTCCCTACCTTTGAACAGAGCCAGGCTAGCTGTTTCCCCCTGTTTCAACTCTTTATGCTAAGCTACGCTAACAGGCCACTGGCTGTGGCCCTGCAACCCATAGAACCATATAGGTAATTTGTTCCTATGCTCTACTACAACCCACGTAGCGTAACGTAGTTACGTACAAAACTGAACTTACAAGTTAGCTAACGTACGCAAGATCAAATAAGTCAACGTTGACTTTTGGTTTCACACTGGACACAAACAGCATTCTCCTCGGTCAAAGTCCTGTGTTTGTTTGACCCATCCCTATGTGGACTTCGCACTCTTTCCACTATGTCACCTAACAGTTAGTGGAGGTCGCTGCCAAAATAGACGTAAATATGGCTGGTATTAAGCTGCTTGCACAGACGACCTATTTGGGCATTTTTGGGGGAGGACAGTCTGCTGTAGCCTTATGTTTACTGTACAGACATGAAATTGCCGTTGATCTTCTCATCTAGCTCTTGGCAAGAAAGCAGATGGATATTTCCCAAAATGTCCCTTTGGTAGATCAATGAAAGTGTAATAAAGTGTACAGTGAATGGCCTCAAGGACAATTAAACGTTCACTTGTCTGGTCACCGGTGTACTATTTAATTTAAGGTTGATTGTGTCCCTGAAATTGTTAATTAGGGTGTACAGTATGGAGGCTTTACCTTATTTACTTTATAAGATTTCAAGATGACTCTCAGAATCATTCGACTTGACATTGTCTCGCTACTTTCACTCCAGTGGTTGCCCTTTTATAGTTCCACTTGGTTTGACACAAACCAGTGTTTGGGATTTAGAGCAGCAATAGATGGATTAGAACATAGAGAGAGACGCGCCTTTAATCCAATGTGTCTTTGAGGTGCTGTTTCATGTAATTAATCTGCCTAGCTTCACTACACTCAACCCATATTGCACGATGACACTAATAATGCCTTATTGTATGATGTTGTAAAATCTTAGTTGGTGTTTAAACATGTCATTTAGGTAGAGTAATGGTGCATATAATGTATTTTACTTTTAATCACTGGGATTTTCGTGAAGAACTGAAGGAGTGAGGCTTTGCATTTCAATAAAGCTACTTGATTAGGGAGTATGGTTGTTGTTGTTGTTGTTTTTCAGCAGATACTGTTTACTCTGAGCTCTGGCTCCCAAAATTCTCCCTCCGCCCCTCTCCTGGAGACAACTCAAAGACCCCCTGCTGGCAGCTCAGCGGAGCAGCTTTATCTGGGTTCTCCGCTCCCCCCGTCTTTCCACAAGCCTTGTCTCATTGTGTCACCCCAATGTGTCAGCCACAGGCTGCAAGTCACAAGCTGGATCTCAGGGATGAGACAGCCATTCATTAGAGCATCAACACCAGCCCTCTCAACAAAGGTTCACTGTTTCATTTCCCATCGCTCCATATGCATGTAAATCCATATGAATACAGAAGCAGCAAATGGGATGTTCTGTTGCTGGTTAAGGGAATTTACAGTATGTGCAGAGCAACCGAGATAATTCTCAAAGTTATCTCTTCAAAGGGATACTTTGAAAAATGTTGTGGGTATGCACAGCTAAGAGTAACATTTCTTCCCCATAGCTGCGTAAAATATGTACAATATGTACACTAACGGCATGCATGAAGCTCAAACCAGTGAATCACATCAACTTGTGTTTTCAATGTCACAATTTCAGATGAATGCCTGTTTAGATCTTTGTTTCCAACATGAACACAAAATCCAGCTGCTCTGACATGAAGTTAGTCCCCTTTGGTGTGTTTTAGAACGTCCATGGAAGTTTGTCTTTAATGCGAGTTTAGGGATAACTAAGATTACAATGCTATAACAAAGGCTGCTGAGTCCAGGGGACCTGACCACAAGCATAGTTGGGGATAGCCAATTGAAAAGTCAACTTTAATGAGGCTGTCGGCATGACTTTGCTGATGTCAAACCTGGTTGTCAAGACAACACTTAGTGCCATAAGTCATGACAAAAGTCAGAAAAACAGAAGTTGTTTGCACCAACTAATCTTCTGTCAGCACCCTGGAATAACCCACAACAAATTCTTCAAGGGTTTTACACAGTGATTTTAAATGCATGAATGCGGCCTATTTTAAAAAATGCTATGTTTAAACATAGGGTTCCTTTCTGATTAGCAACCTCAAACTACAATTTATAACTTATCATGTGTTTGGCTACTTAGACAAAACTCTTTAGATCTCTACTTGTCTTAAAATAAACTGGTACTGCATTGACTCAAAGTTGGATTTCAAAGTATTTCTGATACTACTGAGGCAGCAAATTTTTGCTTCAACTATTGATTTTCTTTTTTTTTCTTTTTCTTGCTGGAGCACTGAGCCAAAACAAACCATCTTGACCATTCAAATAAGAGTAAGGGCGCTTTTTTTTTTTAATCGGGACAGGAATGGAGAGGAGTTTATCATATTTCAGTTATTCATTTATTTACTAATGCGCCATTGTTATTGTGTGTGTCTTGTAAAGAAATATATGTGAAATTTGTGCAAAGACTCTGGTCAGTTTTTCCACATTAAAATAGACTCTAATGTGATTTTTCCACTCGGAACAAGCTGAACCAGACTCCCATTACAAAAGTAGACATTTAAACTTTGTGTGAAATCATGAGCACACTGGATGAACTCGACAATCTGAGTTATGTTTTTTTTTTTTATACTCTTTATTTGGCATTTTTCTTATTTACAACACAACATACAAAGAACGAGGGGCACTATATATTATATAACAATAAAAAGTATTACAATTGTTCCACTTCTTTATATGCAAACCATTTTGTCCAGCGCTTATTATATATGTGACCTTTGATACATAAAAAGTATGTCATCTTCTCCATTAAGTGTATCTCCTCCACTATTTCTTTCCATTGTTCAGTACGAGGTGGGTCCATCTTTAACCAAGACCGAGTGATAGCTTTTTTACATGCAATCATTAGAATTTTAAAAAAATAAATGTCGTCTTTTTGTAGTAGGCCTAACAAGAAAATCTTAGGGTCTTTAGGGATGACATAGCCCATTATCCTCCTAGTAATTAAAACAATACTGTCCCAGAATTGTTGCTAACTTTGAACACGTCCAAAATATATGGGAGTGATTGGCATTCTGATGACCACACTGTCGCCAACATTGCTGATGTTCACCCCTTTGGTTATAAATAATATTAGGTGTAATGAACAATCTGACCAGACTCTTCCACCCAAATTCCCTCCATCTTTTAGAACTAGTAGACGTCTGTTGTGTCACACACATCGAAAGCCAATCACCCTCTGACACTTCCATACACAGCTCCTTTTCCCATTTTGACTTAATATACAAGGTATTATTTCCATTTTGTTTCTGCAGTGCTTTATACAATTTAGAGATCGTTTTACTTGGCAGAAGCTTATAAGCATTAATAAAAACTTTAACAATGTCATTGCCTTCAGGAGAAATACCTTTTTTTATTTCACCGTTATAGAAATGTCTCACTTGAAAATATTTGAATAGATCCCTGTTCTCAAGTTTGTATTGACTCTTAAGTTGTTCAAATGACTTAAAGGTGTTGCCGTCTACAAACTGATAGAGGGTCATGAGGCCTTGATCTTTCCAACTCAAGAATGAAGAGTCTGTTTCACCTAGACGAGAACTCGGGTTGCAGGAGGGCCAGATCAAAAGTTTAATTTCATTAGCCAATTTGTATTTGTTTACAACCTCTTTCCAAATTAATAGCGTATCTTCAACTATACGATTCCCATCTTTGTTTGTGATAACTTTACCTCCTAGACGGGTTTGAGGTTGGCTCTGTCCTTGGGATAGTTCAATCAGTCTCCATCGAGCCTCAATTTCTGACAATCTGAGTTATGTTTTACTGCCTAAGGAAGAAACCGCTTCCTCTCATAAGATGGTTGCAGAATAAAATACTTTCCTTTTACTGATTGAAACTGGTTTGCTGAGTCATAACATATATCACCAGGTCACCCCTTCCTTCCTCAACCTCCATACCATTTTCTGTCAGTGTATTTCCCCAGATTTTTATGAGATGCGATATCCACCTACAACAGCCCACTCACACACTCATACTTTATTGTTTTCACATCTCTCTCCCCAGCAGCTTGGGAGAATTAATTTTACTCATGTAAGCAAAATACTGTCACGCCAGTAACCCAGTAAGAAATTTATATGATCTATTTGATTTCACTCTTCTCTGGTAGTATTGATCTGTGGAGCTATCTGAGCCCTGTGGTGAGATTGTATTCCATGCAGAGTCCACGCAGGCAGGTAGGCAGGACTACTGCAGCGTAAACCAACATTTCAGCCATCCTGTCAGCCAATAAACGCCACTTCTCTGTGAGCAAATTCAGAATAGATTTAAACACAATACTTCCTGTCACAGTTGTTTTACTGCTGTATTTGATAATTGGGTTAACGATTTTAAACACTGAACTCTTGTTTTCTGACCATGATAGATTGTTAGATGCTACATTACAGTGTTGGCTGATTCATTGTGAGGGCATGGAAGGTTTCTATTGATAGAGCAGGACAGTGACAGTGTTTAACAAATGGTCATACTGTTGATCAGGCACTAGGCAAAGGATAGGATTTGGTGAAAAGAAGTGCAAAAATCATTGAACAGTATTTTATTCTGGCCGCGTTAAAACGGGTTTGCGTTGTAAATGGACTACATTTATATAGCGCATTTCTAATCTTGACGACTACTCTAAAGCGATTTTACATAGCACAGACACCATTCACACACTAGTGGCCGAGGCTTCCATACAAGGTGCCACCTGCTCATCAGATAAACATTCCTCACACATTTACATGCCGATGGCGCAGCATCATTCGGGTTGTCTATCACACGGCGGATGTCAGGCTTTACCCTGGAAATTTACTTCCGTTGATCCAGATTACGTAGTGATCTACCAGGAATGTGCTCTTGCATGTCTGTGATTGGACAACGCAGCGGCTTTCCGGATGACGTTGCGTTGACGGACTGGTGTTTAAAAGGCGTTTAAAAATAACCCTGCAGGGCTCAAGTTAGTCTGTCCGCAGCTGTAAGCACAATGGTGCTTAAAGCTAAATGCTAACATGCTAATGTTTAGTAGGTAGTCGACCAGGTTCAACATCTTAGTTTATTATATTAGCATGCGAACATTTGCTACAATGTCAAGAATTGTTGAAACAATTCTGTACAAGTCTGTATTTCAAAAATAAAATAAGTAAAAAATAAGTCATATTCCATTTCATAATTACAGTTGAGCAGAATGCTGCAAATACTTTAATACTGATTAAAGTTAGAAGTTGGAGTGATGGATCAAAGTAGCAGCTCTTCAAAGGTTGACCACATGTCATCTTCAAGTCTGAAATGTGAATCAGGGATCAGAGACCTCGAAATGTCCTCGACAGCAGGAGCAGTGAGACTTGAACTTAGAGTAAAAGTAAAATCAAAAGGCTGAATTGGCTTCTACTGACATTTCAGACTCGCTCACTCAGAATTATAAAATGAAGACACACAAAACCCAGCAGTTAAGTTGAAATGTCCTGCAATAACCGCTTGGTTGCAGCTTAACACAACAGGAGATAACATCTGAAAGAGTAAAGCAGCATTAGGTTTGGAGAGAGGCAGATAGCACATCAAAACAATCTTCTGTGACTTATAGATTGCATGGATGATTTTCAACCTCAGCACATCAAAGTCTTACAGCAGCAGGGTTACATAAAAAAAATGTTTTTTGAACACAAGTGCCTACATGGCCACCAGTCTTGGGAAAGCTGATAAATAGAGCTTGTAATCAGTAGTTGCAGAAGGATTTGTTCACCACTCCACAGCTCGGTTTCAGTCGAGAGGGAAAACTCCAGAAAAAAAAAAAAAGAGGACGTTGAGTCTTATAGACAGAAACCTTTGAAACAGCAAGATATGAAGCATCAGGGGGGACATGTTTTCCTTGGTGATATGGATGCAGAAGAGCGATGTCTGCACAGTTGAATGATTATATTACAGTGAAAAGGCTTCTTTTAAAAAAAACAAAAATGCTGCAGTAGCTGGTCTGCAGCAGTGATATGACTCTTTATTTTAGCACTCAAAAGTGCTGTGACGGATTTGATATTATTAGTGATTTTGTTGCATAAGTCTTGCATGCAGTATGCCACTTATATTGTACTCAGATGTACACTACATGGCCAGAAGTAGTTGGACACCCAAACTTTATGAGCATCTCATTACAAATGGGCGTTAATCTGCTGCTGCAACAGCCTCCACTCCTCTGGTTTCGGGCTTTCCGCAAGACTTTGGAGCCTGGCTGCAGGGATTTGCTCTTATTCAGCCATAAGAGCATCAGCGAGGTCGAGCACTGATGTTGGGCAATAAGACGTGGCTCGCTGTCGGTGCTCCAGTTCATCCTAAAGGTGTTGGATGGGGTTTAGGTCAGAGCTCTGAGCAGGCCAGTCAAGTTTTTCCACACCAAACTCTTAAAATCATTATTAAACTTTATGGACCTGGCTTTGTGCACGGGAGCATTGTCATGTTGTGACAGGAAAGGGTCTTCACAAACTGTTATCTAAAACATCATTGGATGTTGTAGCATTAAGATGATGATGCAATTAATACTACTTATCTCGGAGAGAAACAGAAACAACAAAGCCAATCAGATGGTGTGAATACTTTTTTATAGTTTTTTTTTTTTTATTTTTACACTGTTGTAGTAAATCCTTTCCATTCTGTAAGATATGATCACAAAATGTGTTGGTGCAAGGCGAGACGCCTGCTGCTCAGGAGAGAGGCACCGGGAAGGTTTCACTCTTCGTGAAGTGAATTCTGATAAGTGTGGAGGTGGATCACATCGAGCCTTTCTTCATGTTTTTTTTATTCATGAATACAGGGAGTGAGAAGGTATTTAGAGTGCAACCACAGAAAGAGTTGAACAGCCTCAGGGCAAAGGTGAGGGCCAGTGAATAATTGAAAAAGTCCTTCCAGCCTGGGTCAGGCTGTTTTATTCTGCTGGGATCAGTTGCTGGCTGTTGTCATGTTCAGGTGACTTGACACAGGGGCATGCATGTGACTGGTGCGTTAACTGTGTGATGATTGCTTAGAGTTAAAGGATATGTTTTCAAGTCTCTCTTAAAACAATATCCACATGCCTGTTTGTGCATTGCAACAGTTTTTGTTCCCTGTAATAACTTATTACACGTACTCTGGGTCCGACGCTGACAAAAGCTCTCACCTTGTCCGGCCTACAAAGCTTTTATATTTTACCAAACGATCTGCCAGCTGTTAAAATTGAAGCTTTACAACCTTAAAACTGTATTGAGAACTCACCCGAGTTCTATGTGACAAGGTTTTGCTTGCTTTTAGAAGTCCGCGGGTGGTGACTGACTAACAGATTTCCCTTTCGGGGCTTACCGTAGCTGTATGCGCTCGCTATTGAGACCGATGAGTACAAACCTGTATACTTGAATTGACTCAACTGCTGCTGATACCAGTTGTTATACAGAACATACTCACTGCCCTCGACAACTCCTGGCTTCTTTGGCTCTTTAGCCAGATTGGTTCATGTACCAGAGTCAGACAGTCGACTCAGTGCTTGTTAGCTTGTTAGCCTGTGGGTAGTATTCCTTTCTGCCAGAGTTTGACGAGACTCGCTGCTGCAGTTCGGTTGACAGTTAGACAACATTTAGGTGTCTCTTAGGTATCATCTCCTGTTGCTGTCATGTTAAAACATACATAGAAGTTGCTGTATTTGTATTAGTTACCAGCTTTATTTAGCCCACGGCTAAATACTTAAGAATAATCATGCATAAATTGCTTTACTTCCACTCCGTACCCACACAACCTGTCAGCATGTCTTGCACTCTTGTAGACTGAAAGGTTCGCCTCGCCTCATACTCAAAATACAGAAAAAACTCTAAAGTTCAATATTTATTTAAAGGTCCTAACCCCGTCTTAAATTACGTTTTTCCATTTCAGGCTCAACTCGCCTCGACTCTACTCGCCTTTTTTGGTTTACCATTATGAAGAAAAGTGGTACCTGCTAACAGGTACTTTTTTAGTACCACCTCTGTCGAGGTTCCAAGCGAGTTGAGGCGATACCAAAAGGTGACGTGAAAACCTGCAGACTACTGATTGGTCAGAGAGAATCGTCACCAATCACTGCATCATCACTGCTAGCGACAGACGGGGGTGTCCTGAACAAACCTGCTTTTTTAAATTGTTTAGCCAGCAGTGGTTAGTTTTGCTGCCTCCAGCTTCTTTTGAAACAAAATTTGTCTTCTGGCTGTGGCAACAGCCACATGCCGAGAATCAAAAACAACAGACCTTCGACAACCAGTCACGCTTGCCTCAGGCATGAGGCGGTACTAAATTTGCAATGAAATAAGGAGGATGGGGCACCGCGGTCGAGTCAAGCCGAGTAGAGTAGAGCTGGTACTAGCAGTGGGTTAGCGCCTTTAGTGTTAAAGTCTTCCTTTTTCTCATTGTCCCTGCACCACAGCTCAGCAAGGAAACACTGTCCAGGGGAAGCACAAAGAAGGAATTTGGTACTAAAAACATTTTAACTTTAGGTAGATAACCACTTGATTGGACTAATTTACAGTGCTGAAGCCTTTTATTAGATTCAGCCGATTTTGCATGAACAAGGACTGTGGATGCCCCATCTCTTACATTTACTAGAAGGGATCATCTTAATGGCGGATAAAGACAGGAGGAACAATTACAGCGACCATAAACCCTTTCAGTGTTTATATAGGCATGTGAGTGTTGTGTTAAGATAGACTTAGAATATAATATAAACCTATCCTTTAACAATGAATGACTCTAGCAGCCAGTGTTTACAATGATCTCTCCTGTAGGATTAAATAGCCTTGGTAAGCACAATGTAAAAGTGAAAATGACAATGATAATCTCTCTGTATTGATGCGTGCATGTGCTCGTAGACATACAAATATGCACCAACAACTGAGTTTGTCATGTCATTCTAATGGGTCATAAGTCAGCTCTGACCTGGGTTTAATTGCCCCCTGAGCAGCCGTTTCATTGTTTTAAATGCCTCTCCACCATGGCATGGCAGCACAATAACTTCTTGCTGCGAGGTTTTTTAAGACAACCCAATAACAAATGCTGCCGGTGGTGCTGGAATTGCTTTCTTGAGACAAGCAGAACAACCAAGCATAGTATTATGCTTCTTCATGGAATCGATCCCTTGGAAAGGATGCTAGCTGAATTAGGCCTTTTGCTCGGAGACTGTTTCTAAGCACTAAAATGGGCCAATGTTTATTCATCAGCCTGGGCTGTTTATCTTGGGCATAGGAATCAATGGATGAAAGAGAATGGGTCCATTTGAAAGAATACTCTAATTTTCTTAATTTGCTTATCTAGTCAAGCAAATTCAAAGAAATCAAAGAATCCTTTAAACTATTATTTCATCTCTACACCTCATTTACTCCTTATTGGACCCCAGTAAATATTGGCTCACAAACCCCCAGCTAATTCTCTAAATGGCGCCAAAATTGAAATGGACCAGGATAATTTATTTTCAATTGTTATTATATTTAGTTCTAGAATCTTATACAGTGAAATACCGTTTTAACACAAACAACATATAAACAACATAGAAAACAAAAAATACTAATAATGACATTTAATAAGTCAAAATGTATATATGTTTTTAATTAAAAGGGGGGGGGGGGGGGAGGGGTTAAATTCGAGGTTTGAGGTGAATTTGTACATGTGTAAGAAAATAAGGAAAGCAGGAGCCGAAATGTTCACTAACAGTATTCATTTATTTTCCTCCAGCAATTGCTCTTGCATTAAAATATCAGCTGGCAGCAACTAAAGCATGATTAAACTTTATTATGGTTATGCTCGGTTAAAGTTACAATCTCAAAGATCTCGGTTTCGTTTTCTTTGGCTGCACCTATGGTGATAAGCAGTAATTGGTTTTAGATCTGAAAGTCAGTTGGCAGTTGTTCAGTGAGTTGAAGAGCGAGTTTGTAGTGTTAGCTCCGCCTACCCTCTCTGGCGGACCAACCAGGACAAAAATATTGCAAATGTAAGAGCTTCCATCAGTGAGCCATAGGCTCAATCACCATTGTGTTACCTCATTCGGTGAAAGATAGTGACCTAACAGACAATTATTTGAATGAAAATCTTCAAGATTATTACTTTAAGGTTAGGGAAAGATGATGTGGTCTTGGTGAAATACTGAAAAAGTCAACAGGGACTACAACGTGATTAAAGTACTTTATTAACATTTAAATTAAACCACAATCTTTCCCGAACATCGAAACATAATCCTGCAAGACATTCCCTTAAAACATAACTGGCAAAACAAATAAGTAATATATAAGCATCATTTATAAGACACAAGGCTGCTCAAATGGTGATAATATGTCATTGTTGTGTTCACAACTTGTTTGTTTTTTTCATCCCCAAGTGCCCAGATAATAGCTAATGCAAGTTTAAAATGTTACTTTTCTTCATAGCGCTTCACAGTGGCAATCTAAATAATGCTTAACATCATCAGTCTTGTAATTAAAGGACAAATCTGGCGCAAAATGAACCTAGGGGTTAATAACGTGTGTACCGAGTCGACCGTTCTCTGGGATATGTGTTCATGCTAATCGAATGTGACCAGTTTTAGCACAAACCGCTAGCTTTTGTTATTATAACACAGCCACCTAACCACCACTATGCGGAAAAAATGGAAAATGGAAAAGACCCTGCCCTGAAGTAGGAGCTGAAAGAGTTACAGGAACTGCAGCCAGAGGAACTTAATAATGCCCAAATTGGTCCAGTCAGAACACGAGAAAAAAAGGGTTCTAGGAACGTTATGTTCTAGGAACTGCAAAAATCCCTCCGGTCGGAAAGCGGCTATAACTCAAGCACGGCTTTTGACTGAAAACTGGTCACATTCGATTAGCATGAAAAATATCCCAGAGAACGGTTGACACACACGTGTTATTAACCCCTAGGTTCATTTTGCGCCGGATTTGTCCTTTGATGGTAAAACGAAAACGGCCACATATATTTTCTTTACTGATGTTCCGGCGGAGATCAAGCATGTGAGAGCAGCCAAAAATGAACTCAGTACTGAGGTCGGATATTTCAGTGGAAGTGCTGCAGCAACTTTCTAAAGCCAGACCCCCCGGTGTGTATTTTCTCTCTGCCAGCCTCCAGCAGCTAGCAGAGATGAGCTGTCTGGGAAGAGAGGCCAACGCCGCGCTTCTCGTCTCATCTCCTCCTAATCCGGCAGACCCCCTTCCACCCCACCCGCCCTCCACTACCACCACCCCCCGCTGCCTCTGCACCCCGCTCAGTGACACTTAGCACTGGGCAGTCCTTCCAACATATTCCACATCCCATTTCAACTCTGACTAATTGGAAACCTAGAATCTCACTGGGTTTTTTTCTGTCATGATTTCCTTTTATTTATTTTTTTACATTTCCTTTGTTCTTCCTCTCCCCCTCAGTGTCTGCTGTCTCCTTTTTCTCTATCATCTCAACATGAGAGACAGACAGTAAACTTACTCCTCAGTTGTCTGTGTAGCAGAGAAAAGAGAGCGTAACCTGTGAAACCAAGCGCGCCCTTTATATTGGTTCATCTGCATGCAAGAGGGCGGCCGAGAGACGGCAGGCTTCATTGGAACAGATGACCTCGGGTTTAGGTTTCATACATCATTATCACAAAGCCAATTTCACTCTGCCTTTTAAATGCATGGGTCTACAGACACACACACACACACACACACACACACACACACACACACACACACACACACATTAGTATATATATATATATATATATATATATATACAGACACACTTTATCTCAATATTCATTTCTTTCTCCCCTCGTCTCTCTTACATACACACACACAGAATGGAGGAAGGACAATGTGCCCTAAGGGGTTTAGTCTGGGGACTGGTGGTAGTGCACTTTAGACTAACAGCAATTACCTGATGTGCAGTAGAGTCCATGTGGAGAATCCTGGGGAAATCCATCAAAATGCGGTAAACCCAGTGGGCCTGTAATGAACTGGTGCTCTTTCAGCTCCTGTCCTGTGCTGCTCATCACATCAGTGTCTGGAACCATATATTAGACAATATAATGAAGGCCAAAGCCAAGCTTGTGTGTAAATATTTAAGAACAGGTTGTGCAGAACGTGCATTCAGATCTGGTAGAGGTTTCTCTTTTACACTACGGTTAGTCTTAGGTTAGTCCGTTGCTTCTCTGAATTTATGTCAAAGAACCACCTACGGTTTGTAAAGATCTCTTTAATGAATATTTTAGTTGACCTATAATAATACAATATTTAACCAGCAGCACCGTTATTTGTTAATAATGTATGCCTTGCACTTAAAGTCTTTTTATATCTTTTTCATGGAAAATCTGCTTTTATATTAAATTGTCTCAAAACAGTCAGATTAGTGAAGAAAGTTAGATTTGCCACGGTTGCTATTTAACTTGGTATTAGTTTATCCTTATATTAACTTTTTTAATATTGTATGAGGTACTTGGGAATGGTAACCAATTCAAGTAGTTATGGACCATCTGCCCTGAAGTTCAGGAAATGTAATTATTAACTATTGGTAATAATAATGTTATTCACACATTTGTTTGTGTAGGTATTTTTATGTATCTGATATTTTTTAAATAAATTGTCAGACTTTCATTCATATTGTACCAGGTCTTTTAAAGGACATTTATTTATCTTACTGTCCTGCATTTTGTTTTTATTAAAAAATATAGATATATATATATAATGCATCTCTTTGGAACTGCTTAAGTCCAAATATAAAACCATCAATTTGGTTACATATCTTCAGTTGAAAATCATCTCATTCATTTAATTGATCCTCATAACTACAAAATAGGGCATTTCTATCCCCCTGCATATATCTATTTCATGTTATTATGTGTCTTTACCATGATGTTGTAACTGTGTGAACAAATAGACAAACAATAAATCAGCAGACAGTATCTGCTTCGAGGTTGGACCTTCCATTTGACTATCAGTTGTAATTTTTGTGGGTTAAACTGACAAGAAAAGAAATTGACAAGCCAGCGTTGTAAGAAACAGCTCCAAGTGAAAGCTCACAGTTGTGTTTGTGCACGTGTGTTAGTGTTGCAGGTCACCTCTAAATCCCAGTCGCCCTTTTGACAGTCAGTATTGGTTCAGCAGGAAGTTTGTTGCGGATTCATTTTCGCTTCATGACATCTCATTTTAGGATTACCTGGGGGGGGGAGGCATTGTGTTGCCATGGACAAGTAACCTCCTTTACTAATCTGTCGCCAGGCTTTAATGGATTTCTATTTGGGATATAATTATCTGTTTAAAGCTGTCAGTCAAAATCTTGTCAGACTTTGGGATGCCCTTAAGGTAAGAAAACTCAATATTCTCTTCGCGAAACAGTGAAGAATCACAAATGGAACTGAGCTTGTAGGAAGCTCATTGATGTGATATTTCAGATGCTGCTGAAAGAAAAAAATCGAAAAACTGAGCTGTAGCTCAAACATTTTCATGTAAATGGGGTCAGATGTTGAAACTGAAAAATGTGCGTTGTGTTTTAAATGCAAAAATCCATAATTAAGTAGAAAAAATAAGCCCGTCATGAGATGGTGCTTAACTTCAAACATCATCAACATGCTGGAAATGTAAATTGTAAAAGAATTACTTTTGTGTGGGATGTGAACTGATAATCAGTCAGAGTAGAAAGGGTCATGTTTTAACACAGAAAGGAAAGAAGATTCAAACCATTAAAACATTAATAAACCTATATCTTTACACTATCTCCAATGTGCCTTTCCGTATGTGTTGCATTAAAATGTTTTTTTAATGACCCAGGATCACTTAAACATTGTAATGTCTGAGTTGCGTATTCCACTTTTTTATTGTTTGATATAGTTTATTCTATTATTTATATTTATTCTTCATTTATAATGGCTGAACATGATTCAGATTAAAAAGGGATAAATACATCCTATAACACAGAGGTTTTTAAAGTCCGACCCTTTAAAAGTATGTCGAATTAGATATTAGCAGTTCCTGTTTGCAATGTATGTATAATGAGCTGTCACTGGATTACTTTCATACTGAATAACTTAAAAATTAGGATTCTGTGGCAAATTCTAGAGATGTAAGGAGCTTCTTTTTTATTTCTTATTGGATTTATTGACATTGGAAATAATGAAAACCTCACAAAGTGTCAGTCACACTGAATGTGAAAAAATATGCGTATCATGTACAGAATGTTTAGATTTGACTGAGTTATGACTCCGAGAAGGGGAACCATTTTTTATGCAAACCTCTGCTCTAAGAATTAGCCACAAATACACATGCACTGTAGCACAAAACACCGGCTCATCACCCCTTCTTTGCTCTCTTTCCTACTGCATGTCACAGATTGGCCTAATTGGCATCTTGCTTGCTTGGGCACATGCTGATGGAGGCTGATGGAGGCTGATGGAGGTTGGGTAGGTGCAAAAAGTATATTTATAATTGCCTTATTAGCATACAGAATTTTCTTTAGTTAGATTCTACAGCTGTGCTACTGCCTCCTGCAGGCACCCAAGGTTGAACAATCCCATTGTTTAGAGCTTGTTACTTTGACTTTCTCTGTTTACAGCTGTGCCATATGTTTGAGGTTGATGCTCTCTAATTACGCGTGAGAGAGCATTATGGTTATGTGGCCTGCAAAAAAACATACATCCATTTACTGAACTAGACTAAGAGTCTACAGCCAAGCTCGCTAACATGCTCCCCGTGACAACATGCTGATGTTTTAAGTGTTATCTTCACCATGTCCACTATCTTAGTATTAGTGTTGACATTTGGTTATTATTCAGCACTATGCACAAAGTTCAGACGACCATGAATGTCCGTCCTAAATGTCATGCCAATCCATCCAATAGCGGTTGAGATATTTCAGTCTCGACCAAAGCGGTGCGCCGATCGCCAGACCAACATTGTTATCCACAGAGCCATGGCTGCCTGGCTAAAAATATATGGCCTCCATTTACTGAAAAACCTATTCCCAGTCAAATAAAATGTGAATTTAACAGGAATTTAAATAATAAACTTAATCCCACATTTCTGTGGCAGGCAATGAAAAAGAAAATGCCTTCATAAATGCCATGCACATCAAACCAAAAAGAGGAGTCAAATGTAACAGCGTTCCATTAATTTCATCATTTCTCCCTCCGAGTGATTTTAATTCACACTCTGAAACTAGCATTCGATTTGAGAAGTATAATTTAAATTTCATCCAGACTTAATGATCAGCAGCATGAAGGTTGGATTTCTGCTGCCCATAGCGAGGCTACGAAGCATGATAATTCATTGTTAAATGGACACATGGCCAAAACCACATGTGTCCAGGATCGGCGGGTACCTGCGGGGTATTAGTGGTGAACGGCGGGAGGGGCTGCGCAGGATGCTGGATAGAAAGGTGATGACACTTGGCTGCAGTAAACAGGGATTCAACGGCTGCTGCTGCTGCTGCACACACATACATAAATATACATATGCACACACACACACTTGAGCCAGGCTTTTTAAGGGGTGGGACGTGGAGGGGGAAGGCAGGAGGAGGAGGGGGGGGACCTGACCTGACCGGTGTCTACAGAGACAGCTGCAGCCGTCTCCCCTCCTCACCGCCTCACACCTGTTACACATCATGTCCGCTACAGCACACACAGCATCTTGGGTGAACCTCAGCACGCCGCCACATGCACCCACTGAGAATTAACACACACAACCACACATACACACATACACACCCATTTGTCCAAGTAAAAAATAATGTTCTTAAATAGAGGCGACCTCCAATGATTCTTCATTATTCTCATTTCTTACTCTAAAAATGAAATGCATTGCTGCAGCTTCAAATACATTTCTTGCATGACATTTATTTGGCACTGAGTGTGAATAATGATTACTAGAACAGTATCAGGACATTAATTTAAAAAACAACAACAAATGACTACGAATGCCCTGAATTGAGAAATTAATTTCATTGACTGAGCTACATCCAGAAAGCCTTTATCTCTGCGTGAATTCACCACTGACTTGTCATTATTATTTTAGCTCTGTCCAATATTTGTTATCTCCTTGTGTCTTCAGATTAATTCATGAAAGAGAAATGGAAATGTCAGTCATGTTTGGTCTTGTTATATATCCCCCACATTGCTATGGGTGTAGTGTGCAACACAGAAGTGTCAATGGATTATTCTCCAACTGAACTTAAATTGCATGTTCATTTTTCTGCATACATATCTGCTCTTTAAAAAAAAAAAAAAAAAAAACTAAACCAAAATGGAGAAATTTACATTTTATACAGTATTTATATGAATTATGTTAATATTTTGGTTTCATGATAGAGCCCCATCTCTTTGCATTCATTTGGCGGAATACCATTAGTTCTCCATCTACTTGGATAGAATCAGGTTTATTGTCAAGTAGCTTTTCACATACAATGACTTTGCCTTGGTGTTTTGGTGCATAGCAAAAAAACATAGTAAAGCAAGGACTGCAAAGGTCAAGCAACAAATAGAAAATTGACAATGAAAGAATGAGAACATGTTTTCATGCAGCCAATACAATTGCTTGTTTATAAGCCTTATTTGCATGAAGCTGGTATGCAGATTTTATTACCGTTGGACAGAGTAATCATCAACATTTTAAATAGAAACTGTAATTTAATTACATATTGTATATTATATTTCTCAGTACATTAATTCATATTAATAATAACGGATTTCACTTACATTTATTTTGTAATTTAATTATGTAACGCCGGTAATTGTAACTAGTAAACTAGTTACTCACCCAACACTGTTTACCATACAGGTAGAAAGTGGTATCTATCATCTAACTCTTGGCAAGTAAGCGAATCATCATATTTCCTAAAAAGTGGAACTATTACGCTAAAATGTTGAACATCATCTTTGTTTATTTTCTCAAGATATTATTTATTTTGTAAGTACATTTATGCTGTACCTCAACTATTTCCTTTACTTGACACTTCAATTTCTCGGAAGGACAAACTGTCAGCGGGGGTCATGGTGTTCAGCTCTCAAATGTTCTTCGAGTTAAATCTCAATCTGTTCTGGATTGATGGAGGAAAAGCAGTTTGCCCTCAAAAAGCTGCCTTTCATTAGAGTGTACAAGAGACTGGAGTAAACATAAGTCAGGAAGCTAAACGCTGAAAGCTAGAGGGCAACGAGTGGTCGGGTCAGAGAGAAGAGAGAGGTCAAGTCAGAGAAGGTGTCATGGCTTCCTCCAATGTCCTTTGTTCCATCTTAGATACACTGTAGTGCACACTATGAAAGCATTTACCTTCATTTAAAGTTAAAGAAGCCTAAAAGATTAAGTAGCTCAGTGTATCATCAAACACCAAAAGACCAAAACCGATAACCTGGCTGACTTTGTATAGCTCACATCTCTTTGCTTCTGTTTTCACTTCAACAGCTGTAGTCACAAACAAAGGATTTCTCTTCCACAGTCCCTGACTTGGAGCTCCAGGCCCAACAGATGACCGTGTAGGCCTTGTTTGCCGTAATGATGTCAGTAGTTGCAACCGTGTTTCCATTAACTTACATAGCGCCACAGAGGAAGTCCAGTTTTTCCTCTGATCTCCAGGGCACAGCCGGTAAGTCCCAAGGAGCCCATAGAGATTTGTAAATTATATATTTGAGAAGTTATTTTCATAAAACATAACGCCTATGGCAACTCATTTAGAATTTGGTCCTGGGCGCTTGAAATATTTACAGCCTTGTGAATAGTCTTTTTTACATAAAGGAAGATAGCTTCTGTATTTACAGTATACATACAAGATTAGATGTTATTATTAAAATGTAAAAATATTAGGAGCACATACAGAAGACACACAGACACAGAAGACATTTTGACATGTCGCAGAAGGAAAAGCTCAGGTGTAAATAATAAAATCGATGGCTGAATTTGTTATAGTGCATGCTGTCACACTGTCACAGCTTATGGGGACAGTTGAATTTGAACAAACCCATCATTGGGTGCAGATGTTTTCATTTTTAGTGTATGTTAAATCACAAGTCTGTCTATATTTTTCTTGCGGTCAGGAAATCCAATAAAAAGACCAAACCCAAATATGAATTGATCCCACTAACAGGTGGTGTGTCTGTATCTAAAGCTTAATATGTCTTATTGCTCTGTTCTATAGAGCTCTATTGTTGTACAAACTATGAAAAACACCAAAAAAGAGAGAGATTGTACTTGTGCTTATCTCTGTGATCATCTTCTTCAGGGCATGTAAAAAAAGTGACAGCTCACAGGTACCTGTAAGGCTGCAAGGCAATCAGGAAGATGTGAGTTAAAATGCGTAGGCACTTAGCCAATTTATTAGAGGCTTTTTATTATAGGCTTTTTTAAGAAATGTTATACTTGCATTAGTGAAGTAGCACTCCTCAGCCAATCCATTGGCATTTGCGCTTTCTACTATTAAAACATATTGCCATTTTCCTTCATTACCATGAACATTGGCACTGTAGTTTATTTTGAGTCAATCTAACATACTGTGCATCACCCTAGTGCCATAAATACTCATTAGAGCACCAACTCTGTATTTATCCAAAGCTGAAAATAGTTCCCAACAAAAACACTGTTATATACCCCTTTTTGAGTAATGTTTGCTAAAACTACAGTGCCCAGTTGTTTTGGATTATTAGTTAGCCTTCTTTTGAAAATAAAAGTAAATATTCACAAGCATGTTTTATAGATTTACTGTACGTCTTTAGTAGGATCGAAATGGGGCTGAGAGCCACAGAGAAGCTGGGGATGTGGGATGAGAGATATACTAGCAAATGTGTGCTTGTCAAACCCGTAACTTACTACTCGTGAACTCGTACCAGATCCTTGTACTCCCAGTTACAGTTTTTGACGTCACACACACATAAACAACAATGGCGACCCCTGTTGATGCTGTACAGATGCCGGTGATTAACAGTGAGAAATAGAAATAAATATACATAAATATGCAACGTAAAGTAATTCCGCACATTGTAATCAAAACAATACACATACGATTGTGTACTACTACAGGTTATGTTTATTAAATGAAGCCCAAAATAAGTCGCCGACTAGAAAACGCTAGTATCAGCTAGCGCTAGCTAACGTCAACATTAGGTAGTCGCTAGCTAATGCTAGCTAACGCTAGCTAGAAGTGTTTGTGGTGACTTTGCCTGGAATGCTACCAAGTCGCGAGCCGTGACTTGAAGTCGTAACTAAAAATTGTGTCTGGAACGCAGCAATAGATATCGATATAAAGATATGTCTTAATATGCTGAATGCTTTAATGTAAAGATGAGAAAGAAGTTGGTCTGGTAACACATTATAGACTCAGAAATCATAGATAATTGTGTCTCTATATATGAATGTTTCTTTGTACCTTTCATAAGTGACCCCTTTCCTTTGCCACAGTGTCAAACTGATTTCCCAGCAGACTCCAGCAGGCTGCAGCACCTCCAGTTAACGTTGCCAGCTGCCCTGAGGCGAGTTTAACCTGAGAGGAGAGATGCACCTGTACAACATTAAGCTGGGATTGTGGCGCTCAAGCTCACTAAATCTCTGTCCACTCAACAGGTATTAAACCCCAAACAGTGAAGCACCACACAGGGAGCTGCAAACATCTCCTCCTCCCCGCTGATGAGCCTTTGCTCAACTGCCAGTGTTGTCAGTATAATCGAGCAAAGAAAACTAGTGGCACAGCCAGCCTGCAAATTACTGCCAGGGCAGTTGGTGTCAGTGAAGGGAACAAGTTGTCAACGCTGCACGTCTCTCAACATCTCAGTTTCTTCAGCATAAATCAACTGAACATGTTTTTAAATCCCCTTCCTCCTCACTTGTAAACATTACTTTGTTTGTATGAACGGAGCATACGTGTTTAGGTGAACCAGGCATGGCGTGATTGTGAATGACCGAGCTGAATCTATCCACCAGAGAATAATGTATACCCTGCATGCTGAATGGTTTTGATTATGGAACAATCTGTTACTCACATTGCATGGTTCATGGCAAAACCCTGCAAACATCCTGCCATATATCAAACAACCATCTGAATCTGCTTGGCCGGTCACAGATGTCCAAATCGCTCTTTCATCCTGTTTATCTAGAAATGTATCTCTGATTTACTCTGGTGGCTCAATTATAGGCACATATGTTTACATCCACAAGCTTTGATTGATTATTTTGATAAGAGTTTTGTCCCTGAGGTAGTTTTAGGAGTATAATGTTGTGCTGCAGCGCAATGAAATGCTACTATTTTATGTCTTTATTCTGAAAACCTTTGTCATTTAAAGTGCCTGTATTATGAAAAAAATCACTTTTTCTGGGATTCTGTGTCTCTGGTGCTTCCACACGCATACAAACTTGGAGATAAAAACATCCATGCTGTTTTGAGTGAGATACGGTGAGTGAGAATCCTGCCTTGATTAGGCAGGATTAGCAACAGAGCAAGTTAAAGAAAAAAGCTAGCTAGCTGATGTAATCTTACCTAGCTACTGCGCATGTGCGAATCCCTACAAAGATGGTATAGAGGTGAGATGTCTCACTATGTAGCTAAAACAAAGACCTGAACAGAGCTGAAAAGAGGAGCTGCAGCAAAGTGCAGTACAACAAAAATATGGTCTTTTTTAAGAATTAAACTATGTAAACCTATTCTGGTACAACCTCAAAATACAACTACGAACCTGAAAATGAGCATAGTATGGCCACTTTAAATATACTGATGTCTCAGCACAAGATTGATCAAAAAAGACTTCAAATTACACTGCACAATGTAAAACCACACATTTCTTCTCTATATTATTTGTGTCCCTGCTGGTTTCTCTCTTCTCTTTTTAGCTGTGCACCTTTCATCAGTAGAGAAACAGTTAACAGTTTAGCCATCAGGATGCTGGTATAGTGATTGATGATGTGTTTTGATCATGATGAAAGGAGGTCAAAGCCACAAGGGGCACATTCTTCTCTTTTTGTCTGTGGCTCTTTATCTCTGATCACCTTTCCTCCCTTATGCAGATGCACACACACATATGCACATAGCCTTGTGGCCTTGACAGTTACTTTATTCACGCATCAACAAGGCAAGAAATGGAAGTTGTGTCTGTTTTCGATGAAGTCATCTATTGACAGTAAATACAGTTTGTAGACAGTGCCCAAAATAATGATGTGGATAAATTTTTTAGACTAGAAAGGAGATGGCATGACTTCTTAGATGACGACTTAAAAGATAAAACAGAGATCATTTAAGAACATAGTGTGTTGACAGAGAAAGCCACACTCGCTAAAAGCCAGCTTTGTTTTCCAGTCCAGAAATCTTTACAAACATATCTTTTATAAATATGATTTATTTATTGAGTTTTCTTTACAAACATATCTTTTCCCACGTCTGAGCACACAGAACGCCACACAGATGTAATGGGAACCGAGCAAAATGTCCATTCCCATGAGTTTCACGTTTGTTTGTACTGTTGCTGCGCTCACTGCAGCTCATTACAGCCCATAGTGGAGTGAAAAGCAACACTACCTTCCATGCAGCTTTCCTGAGGGGCATTTCTCTTACCATGGCTAAGGCTTTGTAATCTGAGCTCGGCAGGTACGTTGATGGAGCTGACTGTGTGTGTGTGTGTGTGTGTGTGTGTGTGTGTGTGTGTGTGTGTGTGTGTGTGTGTGTGTGTGTGTGTGTGTGTGTGTGTGTGTGTGTGTGTGTGTGTGTGTGTGTGTGTGTGTGTGTGTGTGTGTGTACACTGGGGTATAGGAATGGGAGGTCAAAACAAAGAAAAAGGGAGGACAGAGCTGGATTCTATGAATGCTATTGCACATGCATTAATGCAAGTAGTCAGTATTAGATTTTCATGATGCTGACATGTTGAGCTGCTGAGAATATGCTCACACACAGCAACATCTGGGGTGTGAAAAATCTCAATACACTCCAAATTCTCACCTCGGAGACTAAAGTTAGAACAGATAAGATAAAGCAGTAACACTTCACCACGTTTGTACTGTATACAAACGGCCTAAGCACATAGCGTTATAAACCATTTATTATTGTTTATATACTGTACTGCTTATAAATGCCAAATGTCGGGGCTAAAATAAAGAGTCACAGATAAAGCAGTATTTATCCCCAGGAGCAAAAGAGACAGAAAAAAATATGGTTAACGAATAAATCAAAGTGCATGATACAGTTTTCAATATTTTCTGATAGTGGATACAGTATATGTAGTATGTATATATCATGAGTAAATCAAGCATAATGTAAAACAGCAACATTTAATACACAAAATCTATATTAAAAGAAATTGTGACAGAGAATATGGTTGGTTATTGTGCATCCTTATTGATTATACAGACATAAAGATAAAAAAAAGTAATTTTTGATCTGACACCTATGGAAGCCGAGAACAGCCATTGATTCTTTTTTCATTGATTTTTTTTTCTTTTTTCATGCACTGTTATCTTTTGATAACAACTTATTAATTTGTTATCTCGATATAACAAAGTTTGTTTTCTCAAGATTTTTTTTTGGTTTTCTTGAGATGTTTTTTTTTTTTATGGATTTTTTTTTTTTTTTTTGCCTAAGACACCCTTCCATTTAACCCGGGGAATGGGGCTCCATAAGCGGATAGAAATCTGCCGTTTCTCCCTCCTCGTCTCCGGGTTAAATTGAAGGCTGTTTTAGTGGGATTTTTCCAGAGTATTTGACCGGAGAAGAGGAGGGAGAAACGGAAGACCTCTGTCCGCTCATGGAGCTCCTTCCTCGGGTTGCATGAAAGGGCGTCGTGGTGGGATTTTTCCCAAGTATTTGACCAGAGAAGTAGAGGGAGAAATGGCAGATTTCTATCCGCTTATGGTTCCCCATTCCTCGGGTTAAATGGAAGGGTGTCTTAGGCAAAAAAAATAAATCCATAAAAAAAAACATCTCGAGAAAACAAAAAAAAAATCTTGAGAAAACAAATTTTGTTATATCGAGATAACGAATTAATAAGTTGTTATCACAAGATAACAAGAAAAAAAAATCAATGGCCGTTCTCGGCTTCCGTAGACACCATCAGCAGGTGATCTTTTAATAAACAATGGTAGCAGCATGAAGATGTATAGCTGTGTGAGTAGTAATTAGCTGATGAGCGATGACAGAGCTAATAGAATCACAGAGGGGTGTTGATACAATGTAGTGCTCACTGCTGTTAACTTGAGATGGCCAAATGCCTGATATCTTACATTAGTGTAGAAAGACATCCATCTATTAGAACCAGCACCTGTTTACCGTCAAGCTCAAAGCAGCCGTGGGGAGTCCCTCAGGGCACTCTTCTTGGACCTTTTCATTTCTGTCAGCTTCTTGAGATGTTGCAGGCTGAAAAACATGGAAATTGTTTCAGAGAGTTTTCTGTGCTGCATTTAGACTGCTCATTAATCATTTTCCGCCTATCACACAGAAGACTCCGCCGGTGCCAGCGAGCAAGTCGTCGGAAACGTATCTGCAGCTTGCACGGCTCCACAGGTTGCTGTCATTGTGGCAGCAGGGAGGCGTAAGGGCAGAAAGAAAAGCGGAAGATAGAGGGGAAGAGTATCCAAAAATAACCTGCCAGAAATTAGGTGATATGAAGCTGTTCACATGGATGATTGATGGAGTTACAATGCGCTTCAAATGGCCAGCTTTTATGAGCCACTCAAGGTTTTGTTTGAACTCAATAGGTTGAATTGGATGAACAGAATCAGAAAAGTGCCATTCAGATCATAGCGGGTCCTCATTTTATCCTTGACTCTTTCACATGAGAAAGCAAAAGAAAAGCACACTTTAATGTGCTCAACTGTGAAACTCTTTTATCAGTTTAAAGCAGATGCCCAGCGCCGCTTATAGGAACTGTATTTCTGATGTGGATGTGTCAATCGTATCATTGATTAAGAGCCAGGTAATCCTTCTGACGTGGAGATTATTGGATCAGTGCAGCACTCGCTCCGGGCTGATTCCCAAATATAAAATGGCTGTGTTAATCCATATAGGTGGAGGCAGTCCTTCAGGCTGAAGCAAGGACAGGGAGCACTGCAGCCAGGCAAAAGGCTGCCTGAGATATTTAGAGGCTGTCTGAGCTGAAACTGCTTCCTCTTCGCTCATATTGGCGTTGTTTTTTATTTTTTAGAATGGGGGTTGTGTGGCTTTCAGTCAGTCATACAGGGTAATTTAAGCCAGAGTTAGGTAAGAATAGAGGTGCCCAGAGAAGTACAGGTCAATAATGTAGGCCTGGGAAAGGAAGTAATTTTGACAAATTCACCATAGATGTGGTAACTTTTGAAATATAACAGCTTTCCCAGCCCTCAGTATGTTGCTTTTGCCATTTTGGAGCAACATAATGAAACTTGCGCACTGCTATAACTAGTTTATGATGCAAAGTAATCATGAGGGACAGTGGTTTAGTGTTTTTTTTTTACCACTTAGAATAGCTCGAATAAACACCAGCGTTCATTAGTACACAGCCATTATTTCAGCTATGTCATTCATGAGACTCAGAGTCAAATCTCTCAGGTTACGCTGCTACTGTCAAATGTCATGTTTTACAACCACTGGGTTTTATTATGGGCCCTGTGGCTTCTACACAATGGACCTCACTGTGGAATGCGCTATAACACCCTCACCGCTTCATGTATGCGGCGTGCACTCACATACAGCCGCAGTGACACGTTCTGTAATGGAGACAGTTATATCAGGGGCAATGCTCTTTGGCAGCGCGGACATCCCACTATGAGTGTATGTTGTTATTGGAAAAAGCAGAAAGCTGAGCGGGGTCATGGCTGCTGCGTAGCACCTCATCAGTCAGCCCAACGGCCCAGAGGAGGAACTGTTTAAATTTGGCTCTGTGCCTCGTCTAGAGTTACGTCCAGATGGTCGATGAGAAGTTGAGAGACGGGTTCTTGCTTGGTCGAGCGCTTGGCCAGTCCTGGCTTCAATTTTTGAAACAGCCAGTCATTTCATATGACATCTTATAAGCTTTTCCTTAAGAACAAGTTAAAAAAAAAAAAAAAAAACCCGCTGCTGATTCTCATAAATTCACAGTATTTTTTTCAAGTTCACTGTACAAGGTCACAAAAATAGGCTCTGGTTTATTTCATCAAAACTGTATTGTATCTTGGTCCAGATGGCCTTCAACACCACATGGGAAGTGGTTTCACCTGCTCGGCAATCAGACATTGGCTCTGTAAGTATGAAGTCATTAAAAACAATCTGACATGTTGCTGGTCACGTGTTATATCACTAAACATCCACAGAATGTTTCCATATGCTTTTTGTTTGGGTTTTCTTTTTGGTGCTCACGAATGATGTGCTCATCTGTTGAGTTTAGTCAGACCAAGGCAATTTTATTAGTATAGCCCAATATTACAACCTGTACAGCATACAACACCCTCTGTCCTTAGCCCCTCGATTCAGAAAAGGAAACCGCTTCAAGAGAAACTTTTCGAGAGAAAAAGAATTGAAGAGTACTGAGGGATCTTCCTCACAGCACAGACAGACATGTAACAGAGCAATCTCAAGGTGCCACAACACAGCTCTGGCACACAACCTCCTCTCCACAACGGAGAACTGGAAAGAACACAGACTACACAATCACATGAGGTAAAGCTGAAGCACACCATTCACACAGATAGGAGAAAAGGAACAAACACACAGTTGGAGAGAGAGTCAAAGACATTATGGATACAAAAGAGAAAGACAATAGGACAATAGGAAAGACTGAATCTCCTGAAAGACGAAGATCCAGATCCAAACATTTGGAATGAGGCACCAACAATCAGGGGAGAGAGAGAGAGAGAGAGAGAGAGGTCCCAGAATGGCCGATGGTCCAGCACAGAGAAGCCTGAGTGAAGAGAGGACAAGGAGGAGAAAATAGAAAGAAAGACAAAGAGAGAGGTAGGCACACAGCTTGGATGGTCATATGCTTGTGGGACACAAACAAACAGAGGGTACAAGCAGGCCTTCCCCCTGCTGACATGAGACTTCCATCCCACCTGACCTCGCCCTCGCAGACACCGCCTCGACATGCACCAGTGCCCCTTGCTCCAGTGACCTCCTGTCATCAAGCTGAAAGGAGAGTTAATATTAGACTTACATTCTTACAATTACAGTGTGAACAGGCAATTATTTGCTAGCATGTTTGCATGTGCATTTATTAGATAGCCATAGCGGAGAGATGACAAGAAGCGAGTCAGGAAGAAATGCAACAAAGGTCCCCTAGCCAGATTGAAAGCGAGGATGTTGTAGTTAATGACCAGCGTCTTAACCCTTAATGTATGGGGGCGACACGTTGAACAACTTAATAAGGCGATAATGTGTGGAACGTGTGTGTTCAGCCCTAAAGTGTAGAAATAATGTCAGTATTAGTGACTGTGTTGCATTATTGTGATTTACCAGGACAATTGTGGAGATGACTTTGCTGATATGACATAGGAAATTAAAACTTGAGTGTATTTATAGTTTGTTTTCTTTTTTTATAATTGGATGCAAATCTAAGTTTTATTTTTGGTGTAGTTATTGTAGGTGTTTTCTTGCACTCTATTTGAAATAATAAGCATGAGATGGCAGATTAACCACAGCTGTGCTTTAGTAGAAGGCCTCTCTCTCCCCCCCTGGACAAAGAGCCACACATAGGGACAGACTGAGCTGTCCGCCCATCTGACGTACTGGAGAGCTGTGCACAGATATATGGGATCAAGGCGCCTCCAGGGTGCCGCAGGTGGGAAGGGAGTCTGGGGAACCAGATGACAATGATAATGATGTCGATGATGATATTGGTGTAGATGAGGACGGAGGTAGGAGTGTGACCTGGAAGAGGAGGCGGGAGAGTCCTGTGCAAAACGAGAGAGGAGAGACAGAATGAGGAGAGAAGAATTTAAAGAACTTGAACAAGAGAGAGCAGACCTCAGAGGAAATAATAAGAGCGGCAGTCTTGAGATGAGAAAAACCTGAAACAGAGCTGATGGCTGACAAGAAATGAAGCAAGTTGAGGAGAGAAGTGTGACAGACCTGGGGACGGCTGTGTTCAGAACCTCTATGATACTTCATAAGTGATTATGTTTGTGTCATGTGGGAGTTGCAACTTGCAAATACTGTACTGTTCAAGTCAACATACAAGTCAATTATGACTAGGAAAAATAGACTAGGATTTTTCCGAAAGCTTTGGTAGATACTATATATATATATATATATATATATATATATATATATATATATATATATATATATATATATATGACTTGGTGCAAAAATGACATGGAGGTGCTGGAAAAAGCAAATACGCTAATTGAATGGATGCAGTGGCTTTATTGACAATGCACAGTATTTTTAACCCTCTCACGACCAACTTTGCAGTCATAGAATCAACAGCCAAGTCGTAAACATGGGAATCTTCGTCATCACTTCCTCCCATCCCACAGGACATAAATGTGGTATACATGAAAGTGAAGTGCTGTGTCAGTCTTGGTTTGATGGGCACATGACTGTACAGGGAGGTATTCTCCTGTCCTCCAACTAATGTTAAAAATGTAATTCCAGAGTACATAGTGGTTCTAAGCAGGTTTTAAGTATCATCATCTAGCACGGATGAAGAGCGCAAACAATTACAATTACCATTATAATACGTACCATATGTGGTATTAAAATTGGGCCCCAGCATGTTAATGTCTCCACATGATGTGACTCTGAGCAGATATGAGTGCCTAAAAACAATGCAGGAATGAGGCTGACATGTTCAGACACTGACTGTACAACTTCACAAACGATGCTGCATTATTATAATACCGCATCATTTATAAACCCATGGCCCATAATCATTAACTCATCTGCAGACTCCTATCGTATGAGAATAGCACACTAACTGCACACCCTCCATTCACACAGTGACAAGATATTTATCTGGTCTCACAGAGTCCCATTCATCATCATGGCTGTCTTTAGTGGAGAGGAGAACATTTCCCCTTCCACTTCTGTCTGTAAGATGAACAGCTCCACTGGCACAGCGCCGACTCTCTCTCATTTTATGTCCCTCTGTACTCTCAGCGTCTCTGTGCTGTTGGAAGGCACCACTGATGGCTCGACAACTTCAAGCTGTTGGGTTTAAGCTTGAAGTGCATGCATTGTTGCAGTGGGATTAATGCTGATGGCCAGTACGATGCTCATACATAGATTAAAGAAGCATCGCCGCGCTTCTATTTTTAGAAGAAACCCTTTTAATCCACCAAAGTAAACAACATTCTTTGAAATTTGTAAATCATGTCAACTTTCCACACATATGATCATCACACCACATATTTCATGCTAATGAAGACGGCATACATTTTTTGGCTCCTGAAAAATGTGCATCTCAAAAAGCTTTTATAACCCATGTGTTAATTGCTTCTCCACAATGTAATCCGGCCTCAGTGGAAGAACACAGTGATAAGCAGAGTAAATACAGATAAGCCAGTGTTGTCTTGTTTGGTTGAATATTGCTGCCTCCCATTGTTGTGGCTGAATCCAAATAACAGTGTTCAAGGTTAAACTGTATCCTAAAGAAAAAGAAAAGGTATACATAGAAAATGTATTCAAATCATATACTACATGTTGTAAAGTGTACCCTTAAATACACTTTGTATATAATATACAATGTATCATATACAAAACAAAGAGCAAACATATAGTCTGGTAGGAAATTTGTGACCATGCCACTTATAATCAAAGCAAAGTACAACATTTTCTAATAAATAAATTGCTATGGCAACAAAGCCATTGGTGCAGAGATGATGTGTCAACAGGGGGCACCATACCACTATCATGCACTGTACTTTTGACAGTAGCTTTAATTAGCATATGATTGGATCAGTGGGTACGAATCCCTCTTAAATAAACCAATTTGCAGTCGTACTTAAAAAAAATGATTGAGGTGGACAAAGGCGACAGATTTGTGATCACTAAATGGCTCGGGTTCTTGATTGATGGCCGCTGAAGATGTCAGAACAGGGCGAAGCTTCTGCAACTTCATTTTGCTCCGAGCGTGACCTTTCTATTTCCTCTCAATACTTATAATGATTCATCATCCTGAAGCATGCTGATGAGTGCTGATCCGACAGTAATGCTGACTGATTGATGAATGAGAGTCATGGCAGGATGCTTGTCTGAGTCATATACATAGTCTGAGCTGCAAAGTGCATGATGATGCTGAGTCTTTAAGTTAGGAAATGATTAATTATGATGACTGAGCGCTCATTTAACACAAAATTGATCAGATGAAAAAATGGTTTTGTATCCCGCATGATGATGAGAAGATGACTCTACCGTCTCTTTACCTTCAAAATCTCCTATCTCTGTTTTCACAGCGTGTGTGTGTGTGTGTGTGTGTGTGTGTGTGTGTGTGTGTGTGTGTGTGTGTGTGTGTGTGTGTGTGTGTGTGTGTGTGTGTGTTTCATAGGAACCAGCTGTCTGTACTGTGAACACCATTGTCACAGAAGGCTTGGTTCCAGTGATCACTGCTGGTTTGTGTGTTGGAGTTGCCTGTGCGTCTGTTGTGTGATTGTTTCTTAGACAGTTGTGTCCTGTAATAGGACAGACACACACCGCTGCCTATCTGAGGGCCCAGGGCCTCTCCCCCGCCCTCTCCCCCGCCACTGCCCCATCCCACCTGGCATCGCTGTCAGAGACATGGCTCTGTGCCTTGGCATGCAACATGCCATCTCCCTGGCACTTTGTCTGGTTGTGGGACTGGGGGATGTGGCTGTGCCAACTGGGGCTCCTCCGATCATGGTGGTTGTCCACTCTTTGGCTGCCCAGAAGGGGGCTTTTCCACCTGTTCAATGGGAACCTGAAGTGCACCTCCAGTGGCTTCCATATGTCACCCAGATTCACACTCACTGCACTGTGACAGGTGAGTCTTTATTAGCAGCATCTTAGACAAAGTCACGCTAAAATCATGGCACTAAAATAAAGAACGCAATTGAAATATCATTTTGATCTTAATATTGAGCTGTTTGCTACAGCAAACAAGTTAATTGTAGCCATTTTCTTATTCATACACCAGGTCGTTATTTCCACTGGGGACAGGGGGGGACATGTGTTTTCTAAAGGAGCAATCTATTACTTTTCATACATTCAACCTAAAACAAAGGTTATCATGCATATAGCTTAACGTCATTGTTGCTGGTTCGTAGTAAAATTGCTTCAACTGACCAGGTTGCATGAACCCAAATACTGGTGTCAGACAAATCTTAAAGTGCTCATGTATTTCCCCCTTTCCTTTATTGTGTTATATCTTTTTTGTGCATGTAATAGGTTTACAAAGTGAAAAAGCCCAAAGTCCACAACAAAAGGGACTTACCATCTTCCAGAGAAAACACTGTTCACAAACTGCTCCAAACAGCTCTGTTGTAGTCCAGCCTTTACTTCCGTGACAAACGCCTGTCATTTTGCGTCACTTTGTAACACTATATAATGCTCGCCTAGCTGCTAGCGTGGCACGCCCTCATACTCTGCTTCTTAATGGCTAGTAGTCTTTACCTAGGTACTGCGCATGTGGACTCCCAACAAAGGAATAGAATTGAATGGAAGTGCGATGCCTCACTCTGTAGCTAAAACAGAGAGCTCAACACACAGGGTGAAAAGAGGAGCTGTAGCAGTCTGCAGTACAACAAATATATGGTGTTTTTTGACAATTAAACCATGTAAACCTATTCTGGTACAACCTCTAAATACAATTATAAACCTGAAAATGAGCATAATATGGCCATTTCTATGGTAGTTGAGAGTATCTCCAGCCACAATCAATGCACCATATTTAAATTCACCACACTCTGCCATACAGATGGAGATAGTAGCTGTATATTAAGTTAAAAAACATTTAATCTTGAAATGATTCTCCTAATAATCCTGTTTACATGAAGAAATGTTGATGAATATTTGCTTTTTTTAAATGGCTCCCATGACAGAATTTGCAATATGATTTAATGGGATTTTAGTGTAAAATAGCAGGTTCTGGAATTAAAGTTCTGCGGCCTTTTCCTTTGTTTCTATCAAGTAAGGAAGTGAATAATATTAATAAACAAGTTAAAATCAAAAACATACAATTTTAAAAATAGATAAAATAGAATTTATTCAAAAGTATTTAACTTTTAAGTAACTCTTTTACTTTGGTAGTTGCAAATTGCAACACTGTACCCTTTTTGTCAATTTGGTTTGTATTTGGCACAAATGGTAATGAGTTTTCAGTTTCCCCTTGACATATTAAATAATTTGCAGCTTTCAAGCGGTGCACCAGCAATTTTGGCTTAGATGATTTTGACTCTTTAGAGCTCTGTTAGCTCTCTCATGTTGCTTTGAAAGCTCAAATAGCCAAACGCTGATTGCCAGAAATAATGTATAGCTGAAATGCAACAAAACATACAATTAACACAGGAATGACATTCATTACATTCACGTTCATGCTTTGGCTGCAAAAATGAAGTTTAAGGAATGTTAATTATGTAATATGCCATTTAGGTGATTTTTAAGTCTGGGCTGCATGTTGTATATTTACAGTATATATGATCGTATATACTATATATTAAAAAATGAATGGCAAACTTCAAATGTACCCTCCATCCATCCCAGCTTTGAGGATGCCATATGGTAGTGGCAGTACTTTGACACCATTGACAGATTTAACACCATCATACATTTTGGAACAGTAGTCCCCGACATTTTAAAAGATCAGACTGGCACGCTGAAATATTCTCTTTGTGCTTTGCATTAATGTCTGGGCTGAACTGCCTTCTTCGCTGTCATGGTGTTTATGACTCTCACTGAAAGTCACTTTAATAATTGAACATTTCCAGTGCATGAATTAGCAAAACTGATCTTAAAAATACATATGCTTTTGATAACAGCTTTCCTTAAACTGGTTGAGTGAATTTTGCATTAAAAAAAAGAAGGATCTTCGGTTCTGATCACATTAATACGAAACAGAAGGAATAGTAATGTTCCTAAAAGACCTCAATACATCCGAGAAAAGCGTTTTCCAACAAGTGACTACAGCGTCCAGCTTTAACTACACTGTCTTGGGGTTATGAATGGCTTAATTGGCAGTAGCGCCGCAAGTGTCACACAAAATGTCAGCAGTGAAAGAAGAGGATACTGGAACAAACTCCCCAGTGTAGTCACAGTGTCAAGAGAGAGAGTTTCTGTAAGGCGCTCTCTGTGAGTTCAGTGAACAGTCCGGGTTGATTTCCTGTCATCGCAGGCACATAATTACTTCCAACTCATGTCATTGCGGAAAAGGAACAAAGAGCAGCAATAACACAGTGAAAACTACTCCAGCACAAGTAAAAGGCTTCCAAATAGTATTTATCATACAAATACTGGATTTTGTTGACAAAATAATCTCATCACAAGGTCCATTTAGTGGCTGTTAATTTCATTTCTCAGAGCTCAGGAAAAAAACGGAAATCTACTCCATCTACTGAGAAAGATGTAATATGATAGAAAGTCCCATAAAAGCAACTAAATTGATCTTGTGGTTAGATTATTTTTGTCAACTTTTAAACTCAGAGTTACTTATCATTATTGGGGAGTGATGACTGAGTTATCCACCCACTAGCTATATAATTTGGGAGCAAATTGGGAGAGGAGCAGTGTACACTCTGGACTGGTTACCAGTCTATCACAGGGTTGACACAAATAGACAGCCATTCACACTTATATTTACACCTACAAGAGTCTCTAATTACCCTAACCTGCGTGTCTTTGGACTGGGGGAGGAACACGGAGCACCTGGAGGAAACCCACTCAGACTTCTTAATGTATAATCAACATTTAACGATGCATTTGGTCAGGGTGGAAAGTTTGTTTTTAAAAACAGACAGAAGCCTTTCTAAAAATGAATAAACCAACACTAGTTTGATTGATATTCCCTTGAGTGCACAATAAAAAAACAGATCAAATCATATCAAACCAACCTAACACCAATTTGGTTGATGTTCCCTTGATTGAACACAAAACCAACATGCTTCAGTAAAATAAAATAAAATGGCTTTTGCAAATGAACCCTTGGGTAGTTCTTTAATCTTTAACAATGCATTGTATTTTATAGAATATGTTAAATGACATGTCAAAATAGAAAGAAAATGTTGCACAAAGTACTATTACCTCCAAACTGTACTCGGGTGCATGAACATTATAATGTGTTTCTTTCCACTACTGTTTTGGCTTTTTACTGGTGGAAAGTCTCCCTGATTTTGAGAGGTTATTGTGGTTGAATTACTGTTCTGCAAAAGATTAAACAGAATCACACACGCACATGCAGTACATTCCTGCATCAAACCATTCACAAATGAGGACAGCCAGCCAAATACCTACAGCCACACTGCTTAGTGTTACAGATGCTATTCAAACAACAAAAATACCTCTCTGGAGAAATCTCCCCGCCTGATTCTGTTCCTTATAACATGATAAGGCCAACTCAGACTTGTTTTTTCCTCATTTAAAAGGATACTTCACTGATTTAGCATTAAGCTTTGTATCAGTAGAAACCTGGTAGTATTTTCGAATGACCGTGTTTCCCTCCCTCATGTCCCCCTGAGGCGAGCCTTCTCTGTATTGTGGGTCTGGAAAAAAGCCTCTGATGACGCAAAAATCATCATTTAGCGTCATCTGAGGCATTTTTGCCCAAAGGCTATGGACTACAGCCAGCTAGTATAGGGGGTGGGACTGTCTTTACCCGAAGCGAGCCGAGTGTCAGCCATCTTGAAGCTTCGCTAAACAGACTCTGTCTTTTCAGCAGCAAGCTTTTACAACAATTATGTACATTCAAACTACCGCACATGTGTACCACCGGGAGACATTGGTACAGATCGGGGAATATGCAGGAAACTTTATTACAGATGGAATACTCGACACACTAGGCAAGCTTCACCTGCTACGGAGACCAGCACCTCAGCCTGTGGTGTTGCTCGATGCCGCTAGCCGGTAAGGGGACAGTCTGACAATCCTGCTTGCAAGTGTCCGCTCATTAGACAACAAACTGGACTACATCCAACTTCAACGAAACTCCCAACGCGAGTTCAGAGACTGCTGTGTTTTTGTTTTTGTGGAAACATGGCTGAACAACAGTGTACCGGACTATCCAGCTACCAGGCTTCCGAGCAGATAGAGATGCTCTGTCGCCCTGCAGGTGGGCTGTGTTAACATGGACTGGTGCAGAAATGGGGTGCTTGTATCCAATTACTGCTAACTGCTGCTGGAGTGTGTGACTGTTAAATACTGACCATTCTACATCCCACGCTAATTCACGGCTGTGTTTATTCTCGGTGTTTACATCCCACCAAGCACTAATGCTAGTATGCTGTCTATGTCTGTAACCGGTAGGCGTGGCTTGGGAGTGGACTCGTAAAGCAGCGAAGCAAGTGCATTCTGGGATTTGGTGTCTTTCATCCACATGAGCCAAAAACACATTTTCTGTCTTTTCTCGGCCTAGAAGGCACCAATTTCTAATAAAAAATTACATTTCTACTACATAAGTGACCCAATTTAAAGATATATTCATCTTTCCAATGGAGAAATATCCCTTTAATCGTTTTTCTAACTTAAGCCGACCAACTTTATTTTCTTGTCTGATCCTGTCCTCCTTCGCTCATTCTTACCCAGGAGCTGCCCACTGCTTTTTTTAGTAGAACCACCTGTCAGCTGTTATTGAGCACCTCAACAGAATTTGTAGAAAAAGCAGAAACAAGTTTACTCAATCAGTTTCTACGCTCACATTGCACATGCGTACATTTACTGGCCTTGTTTTGGGGATTCATGTTACCCTAACTGAATTCACAAGCTGATGTGATTTCATTTAGTATTCCTGTACCATCCAATTGTACCACTGACTTAATATTCTCTTAACACGACTTCAAGTGAGAAAATATTTCTGCTATATTTCACCTTCAAAGCCAGCAACCGCTCAATCTCCTGGGAGCGTTTGTCACACCGCACTGTACAAACTCCCCTATTTATACAGCAGCTGGTGCAGTAAATGTGCTGTAATTGCACAGTCACACATGGATTCGGGTGTGTTCATAGTATCACACCAAATCTATTCATCTGCAGTCCATGTGATAATGATGCTCGCTTTAGCGCCACACCACCTCCTCCTACTTCTGCATGTTATTTAAGGGTATTGTTAGTATGCCTGCACATAAGCATCTGTCCCCTCGGTGCATTGCTCGTTGATTGCAGGAAATGCTTTTGTGCTATGATCGGTTTGGGCATCAGCAGTGATTTCGGCAGTAATGACCCGTGCTGGGAGGTGTTACAGGAGCAGATTTGGAGGCGCTATCCTGTTAACAAGGAGCCTGCTGAGACAAGCTGCGAGCAACACCGCTCGAGATGTGTGATTTCAAGCAAGGCCTGCCCGTGCCAGACAGTTGGTGATACACGTATCACTTACTTTTTTTTGTATTGTTATTGAATATGACAGTAAAGTAAAACTAGATTGCTTTAGCTGAGAGTAAATACATGAAAAATGAAAAGTGGACGTTCAATGTTTAGAGTTTGTGGGTTGACTCTGAAGCTAGATTTGGGCCTTTGTGCAGATTTTTATTTGTTTTGAATGTTAGACATTAGGCAAAACTGTCAACGTTTGAAAATAGGAGTAAATTGTTAGCTTTTAAGGCAACATACAGTATATTTCAGGGGTGGTGTAACTAAGTACATTTACTCAAGTACTGTACTTAAGTACACATTTGTAGTACTTGTAGTACTCTTTTCTTTTCATGCCACTTTCTACTTCTTCTCCGCCACATTTCAGAGAGAAATATTGTACTTTTTAATCCACTACATTAATCTGATACCTTTAGTTACTAGTTACTTTACAAATTAAGATTGTTGCACACATTGTATTGGGTTGAGGTGGTGACGGCAATTAGGTCAAAAAGTTTAATTTCAGCGTTATGTATTGTACATGTATGTAGGAAATCTACCAACAGGGCTGAGAAAGATAGATAGATATCGGTTACAAATACTATTAGCAGGTAGCAAGAAACCAATAACTAGGAAATGGCTAAGTAAAGAGTCCCGACAATTGCTGAATGGATAGAAATAGTTTGGGAAATTTATGTTATGGAACATTTGACTTTCTCTCTGAGACATGCCAGGAGGAAATGTGAAGTATATTGGAAAAACTGGACATCTTATCTGAATACAAAGTGAGATGTATGTCTTGTCCCCCCTTTTTTTGTTATTGGTTTTTCCTTGTCTTTTCCCGTTTTACAAGATGCTGAGCATTTCTGTTAATCTATGACAATTTTGCTTGCTGTCCCTTGGTCTGTCTATCTGGTTTTTCTTTTCGTTTTTTTTCTTGTCAAAAAATTATAAAAATAAAGTTTAAAAAAAAAAAAAGATTGTTGCACACAAAACACATGTAGTTTATAAAATCTGATGTTTTATTATAAATTAAACTATCCAACAATATAATGGCCTACAAGTCCAGCTGAAATTATAAGACCATTAAACACAGAACTGTTTTGGATCGTTTCCACTTTCTAAAATGTGAGTACTTTTACTTTTAATACTTTACGTACATTTTCCTAATGATACTTACAAACCTTTACTTAAGTAACATTTTCAATGCAGGACTTTTACTTGTAACAGAGTATTTTACAGTGTGTTGTGTTATTTAGCCCCGTTAAAGCTTGAGTGCGCAACTTTTTTGATATTAATGAACGTCCATTACATTCAAGCAATTGCCAAATGAGTTGAGACAATCAGCCCCACACAACTCTCTCTGTATTTCTCAGCATGACTATGTTCAGAAGATTGTGTTGTCCGGCGACTTTCACGTGCAGAAACTTGAGTAAAGATAATTACCTCTTCTGAAGAGTTCATCATGTTTTTTTTATCCTCCATGTCCTCCTTGGTTACAAGCAACTTTGTGGTCCTCCACAAAGGAGTGGGGGTGGTGCGGGATCACCGAAGGCAACAGTGTTGTTGTCATTACTTAGAATTCCTCATGGGGGAGACAGAAACTATGTACTATAGCTTTAAATTTAGGACCCCTGGTTTTTGTTTACAGATATACTATGACCCCAAGATAAATGCTCTGTGTTGAATGAATTTAAAGACAAAATCCTCAGTAATCCTGGAACATGAATGGCTGACAACACATTCCTCTAATTTATATAAGGCTAAACTGTTAAAGTGTTCAAATTTAGCAACTGTTTAGTGACTAAGTCAGAGTTCAGATGTAAGGCATTGACTTGAGCTCATCTGAATCTGCCTTGAGCCGCATGGCTCCACGGATGGCAATGTGCGGTCGGCTTGTCGGTCCACCACTTTTTCCACACTGAATTATCTCATCCATCATTGGATGGATGTCTCTTTTGTACAGACATTCAGGGTCCCTGAGGGATGACTTTGACTGACTTTAGGAACTACCTTACTTTTTCTCTTGTGTATGAGACATTTTAGTTTTTTAGTAAAATGTCTCAGGTTGAATGAATTTAGATGAATTGCCATGAAATTTGGAACACACTTCCATGTCCCCCCTCAGGAGGATGATTTGCAATAACTTTGGTGACATCTTAACTTTTCATCTACCACAATAATCAGATCAAAATTATAATCTGTTTTATATATTATTATATTATATTTATGACAAAATGTCTGAAAAACTAATGACGTTTCTGTCAGCCTCAGCTTTGTGTTTGGTGCTAATTAGCTAATATTAGCATGCTAGCATGCTAAACTAAGACAGTGGCAATGTTAAAAAGGTTAAAACTGCAAAACATTAGCTTTTAGCATTGTGAGCATGTTAGCATCGTGACGTAAGAATTTAGCTCCAAGCACCTCAGCCTGACCAAGCTGGCTGTAGACTCTTAGTCTTGAAAAACACAAGATTTGGAATTTAAATGATGACCTGATTAAACATAATTACACATCTATGTATAGTTGCACCCTTTAAAACAACAGTATATGTTATACAGTCTCATATACAGTATTTCTGTCAAGCGACTGTTTTCATTTTAATATCCATTCCACATGCAAAAATGGAGTACAATACTGCAAAAACACATCATCACCTTTGATACGACAGACATGCTGTGAGTCACGTAGGGCTCTACAACAATAGAAAAGTACACACACTATGGCAAGGCAACAGTGTAACATTTCGTGAGAAATTTGACTGTTATTTGCAAAGTCCCAAAGTTAATTGCATCCTATGTAAACCTAACCATTGTCTACTGTTTCATACATGCAAATGGCCGTACCTTAGTTCTATGACTGATACCTAAATGGAAAAAAGCAAATGTTGTTTCCTTAGGAGAACAAAAGAAGAACTATCCATCATTGCTGAAAACAACCCTGGCTACCCCTGTGATCCGTAGGCTACATGCAGAGTAAATCTCGGGGGGATGTATTCCAGACATAATGAGAAAGAAACATCGGGGTAAACAAATCGACTTTTTTTTTGCAGGCTGTCCTAATTACAGGGCAGAAAGAAATAACTATTGGGAGAGGAGACAGGCACGCTAGTGTAATGCATTGTAATGGGCCATGGGGAGTTAATGCGTCACTTTTCTGCCTGACATGTTGCTGTGGCATGTTCGGTTCACTCTGATCATACAGATGTTTAGATCTTTAATTCAGTTTTTACTTATTTACTGTATATCCTAAATGTGTCAAAGATATACTGCCAGAGTTATTTTGGTCACATTATTAAATCATAGTGAATTGATTGATTGCTTCAACAATAAGGGCAGAAAACCGAGTGTAATCAGGTTTGATATAGTTTTTTAGTGTTTAAATGGAAAGTATGACTGATTTCTGGGAGGGAGTAATTTAACTTTAAGAAAAGTATGCCCTTGAAACCCCAGGTGAGGATCACACAGAGATGCCTTGCTACAGATGGATCTGCTTCAAAAATACCATGGCAGAGCAAAATGGCTGGGAACGCCAGGGGCTTTCTGGCCCAAGTGCCACATTGATAAGCACTGGAACCGTTGAAAATTTTCACTTTAATGCATTTGGGGGGGGGGGGGGGGGGGGAGCCAGGAAAGCGTGTCATATGCATCCCAGGCGCATCATATCATCATTGGTTTTTTTACGTCCAGTGTATTTTAGGAGTTTCTTTTTTTAGTGTACCCACCTAACCTCAAACCACCTCTTTAACTTTGTGTTGTGTTGTTTTGAGTGCTTTTCAACATCCAGTGTGTGGACGTACACTCAAAGGCCAACATGTGTACATATATTATTGCACACTCATACACAAAACACAACATGTTAATTATTTTCTTTAAAACTTTTCTAGCTTTATGCTTTAAGTGATCAGACATATTAAGAGAGAGCTGACTGAATGTAGGAACTGTTGCATTATGGTTTAATGACTTTTAATTAATTTTTCTGCCAATGTTTTTTTTTATATGTATAGGCTTTTTTTCACAGCCCAAAGACACTAAAAACTGAAACTTAACATCCCTCCCTTTAAAATAACTCATAACGAGCATCTTCCTCGTAGGCAAGTGCCCTCGTAGTTCACCTGGTTGAGCGTACGCTCCATGTACAAAGGCTCAGTCCTTACCGCAGCGGCCGCTGGTTCTATTCCAACCTGTGGCCCTTTGCTACATGTCATTTCCCCTCTCTCCCCCCTTTCCTGTCTTCAGCTGTACTGTCAATTAAAGGCCTAAAATGCCCAAAAGATCTTAAAAAAAAGTATAACAATAACCTTAAACACACTCTCAGAAACTAGGACAAATTATGATATAAAAAACAAAAATTGTAATTTAATACCATTTTCAATACATCTCCCTTTAATACCCCTAACAACTGGATCAGGTTTTCTCTTTAAATCTTAAATGGGACCCAAATTTAGGAAGAAAATTTGTTCAGGGTTTTCCTTAAATTATACATGATGTTAAATATTGAACCTAGTCAACATTTGGTCAAGATAGCCTATACCATTCAGACCACTCCAAATATATTAAAAAAGGTCTGTCCTAAGGGTTTTATTATAGTTTCTGACTTTGGGAAACTTACTCTATCTTTAAACTCTTTAACTAAATCCCACACATTTAATCTATTCTATGTGATCTTCTTTTGATAACTAATGTACTATTTCTTCACGTCCATTCACTGCGCCTCCCCTGAAGCCCCCCCTGGGGAGGCTTGCCTCCCACTTTGAAAATTGCTGCTTGTCGTGCTTAGTGATTGTTGCTCTAAAGTCTGTTTACTCTTTAATTCTTAGTAGATAACAAAAACAGCTGATACCCATAATTGCTTCATTAGAAAAAAAATGTTCTTCTGAGAAATTCTTTTGTAGTTCTACTTCATGGGACATATCTTGAAGTGCCATCAAATGTTCATTCTTGACCTCAGAAACAGCAGTTTAAAGAAATTATATAAAAAGCTTTCAACCCGCATCTCCTGGACTTCCTCAGTGGGTGGAGCTGTTTTGTTGTCATGGAGATGATTTGTTGTCACGTGACAACAGGTGATCACATCTTATCTTTGTTTAATCAGTTTTCTGATGACATTAGAAAAAAATCAATAACAACAATATTAGAAGACCGATTTTAGAAGTACTCTCTAATAACTGTTTTCTATCTAAAAAATAAATTCCTCTAAGTGCTTATCTTATCATCAATCTTTGCTTCCTTCACACATGTAATTTATACAACTAAGACTGATCCAAGATGCTACAAACATCAAGGCATGATTTGGCAGTGACTCTCTCTCTCACTCTGGTCAGAGCATTCATGCACTTCATGACAGATGAGGTGGAGTGGAGGGGGAAAAAAATCCCTAAACTGAATATTCCCCTCACTGTAATCGTTTCAATCTGTTCTGCCAGAACAGATTGCGGTATTTTGCTTCCCTGTTGGAGTGCTGTTTATATCTCCTCCCTCTCTTATATTCCCTCTCCCCTTTTTCCATTATTGCAATATGGCACTCTCCACTTCATTGTCAGTCTGGGCAGCGCTGCTGAAGCATAGACTCGTTACATTGTGCCTAAAGCCCACTGACCACCTCCCTCGTGAAGATGTATGATCATGCATCATGGATAAAACATTACACTACACCTATCGGGCCACCAGCTCCTGCTTAGGCTGTAAATGGGGGGATAAGCAGAGAAAATACGCTAGTAAAATTGGCCACCTACTATCAAAATGAAACACTTAAGGAAACCTCTACCCTATTTGTCAGGTCAAATTGAATGCATTTCTTTTTGGACTGAGAGGGCGTGGAGCATGCAAGATTAGGTGCTGCTTCTTGTTTTGTATTTCCCGGTGATCCCGAGCCCCATTTAAGGAGTTGCAGTTTCCAACAACAACAGTCGACCTCCTCTGGCAGGAAGAAGGCCCTTAACCACAAGAGCTGGGTCTGGAGGGGGGAGGGGGGGGAGGTGGGAGGTGAGCCAGGAGGAAGGCAGCTTGCGGTCGTGCATCTTGGGAAGGCTGCATGTGTTGCCCAGACAGCCCCTTAAGTGACTTCACCTCATCTCAATGGTGCTCATTACGAGCGATAGAAAGCTATCCATTCAGGGCAGCAGTATAAAACAAACCAACTCCATCTGCAGTGAGGACAAGAGGGTGTTAACATAGGGTTGCAAAATTGATTGGGTTCTGTACAATACTGTGAATGGTAGAGGGTTGTACATCTCATAATTTTTACACACTTCACTCCTTGGTGCCACAATTACTGCAGCATATTGAGAATTTGAATGTATCAACAGGGTTCCCACAAACTCTCTAAATATTTACTCATAAAACAGACAAAATATTCAAGTGCCTTCACAGTTGCCCTCTTTAAACATAATTCAATGGCTATAACTCAAAGGGGGGCACCATGGCAAAAACCAGACAGCATCGAGTATTCTTTTTGAAGCCCATGTTTACGCTGCTCGGCTTGGTAGCCTAGCGTCTCCAAGCAGCGAGCTCCTGCTGAGATTTTAAGGAAGGCTCTGCCTTCACATGATGGAGTCTAACAGAGAGGGAGGGAAGATGGACAGAGCACACTTGAGACTGCATTATCTTCCACTGTCAAATTCATTTAAAATGCCAGTTTTGACAAATTACACCTTCCTTCAACCTAATACCTCTCTGTAAATGCCTTTTCTCTTTCAAGTCTTGAATGTACTTGCATGCTTTGGAGTGCAGGAACTGTCCATATTCAGCAAATGAACCGGAGATAAAATCCCTCACGCCTGCCTGTGTGAAATAAGTACGAAGATAGAATTGTGCCTGTGAACTGTAGCAGGGTGTACGGATTTAGCCAACCAAGAGCTGTTGGGTGTAATGGCTTTGATTTGAATTTCTATTCCTTTCATTAGAAACCATTGACATTTCAAGAACACCTGTAAAGAAGAGTGATGTGTCTTTCCTGAAGGGACAAAAGCCCAGAATGAAATACTGTCACATTGACACACTCTTTCTCTTTAGTCTGTTCTCACTCTCAATGAAACAGACTAAACCAACTACTGGGATAATTGTCCAATGGCAATGCACAGTAATTAAAGGGATTATTCAACGGGTTGTTGTGCCTGTAGACAAAGCATTAGGGCTGGGTATTGTTAAAAAATGTTCGATACCAGAACTGATGCCGTAAATTTGTTACCAGGTCCTGAACGATACTTTTTTCGATACCAATTTTATCAAACAAAAATAAATGACAACATTACACATTGCGGCACAAATCTTTTTATTTATTTTTCAGCTCCTACTACGTGAGCAGGTCTCTCTGTGTATCGTAGAGTTTTTCCTGCGTGACTTTACGACGTGTAATGTTAGACAGCCAATCACAAACATTATTAGATCTTGGTAGAAGCAAGCTGCTTGCTGATTGGCTCACTGATGCTGATGAGACTTACTCCTTTAGGTATTGAAATTTGGTATTGAATAACGAGGCATTTTTCGATACTTTAGAGGCAATTCAGTCGGTGCCGAAAACGTATTGAATTCGGTACCCAGCCCTACAAAGCATACATGAAGGTATGTCGGATGCTTCAGAGCAGCATCATTCCATCAACCATACCTATACAACATAAGAGTTTTAAACTACATATACTGCATAATAAATGTGGCTCTTATGGTTCCAAAAGACCTGCGGGAGATAAGCTCCTCATGAGAAACAGTTTTAACTTTGATGTCATTAAATCAACATTGCAAACGTAGGGTGGGCCATATTTGGTTTGATGTTATTTAGTAATGTAGTAGTAGTATGTTTCACTTCCTTGTCTGTTTGGCATATCCTGTCAATATTTTTCTTACTGTTCTTATCTCCATAGCATACTTAGTCTGTATAACCTATGTTTGTGGGAAAAATAGACCCTTGTGAAAGCGGACTGTTCCCCTTGACATGTGAAATAATTTAGCAGTTTTTCAGAGATGCACCTGCAGTTTGGTCACAGAGACCTCTAGCATAGCTGCACTTAACTTAATATGACCCACCTTTGTTGTTTCTACTTGTAATGAAGTTATTTAAGCGTTTATTTACCCACACACCCACACACTGCCTTTTTGTTTCCAATTATATTAGTTCATGTAGATTGGCACATGTTAACCACAAAGGACATTTATCTGTGTTTGCACACTTGCCAGGATATGCAAACAAATGTTATGGCTGTATGTAGACATCCCTGGTTAGAATTATACAACTAAATCAGTAGTGATTTAAGCTCTATTTCTCATATTTCATCATTTACAATAACCACATTCACATTATGACCCACATTTCCATGTCCCATTTTGATCAATATTTCATATCCCATGTTCCATATTCACTTTTGTATTACTTACATAGATTCTGTTACTTACTGCCTTATACATACTTTTGCGTTTTAATCTTTGTGTTGTCTTATTTCGTCTTTTAGTATTTTATTATTATTTAATTATTTTTAATTATTATTTTGTTTTGTTTTCCTTTTTTTTTTGTTGACTTCCGCTATACACAGTCTATGGAAACGACAACTAAACACTGCACACATTGTGTATGCGATGAATACATCTTTGAATCTTGAAAAATCTGGATTTAGGTCAAGAGAAGATGTTTAACTAGAAAACCTGTGCGTAACCTCCAAGCAGATTTTGATCAAGTTAGCTCCTTCTCCTGCTTAATTTATAGGCTATCATTGAACACTAGAGTCCAATACTTTTCAAAAGAAGTTGACATTTTAAATTTGGCTCCTTTAACCTCCAATCAGTACTAATTTTTAAGTAATCTAACAAAATCCACACTATTACCCAATCTAATAAGACCTCAGACTGTCATAGATCTCAGTTTATGTGGTCACAAATCTGCTCCTCTACCCTCTCCATCCTCGTGCTCTCTATGACTTCTGACGTCAATCAAGCCACTGGTTTCAGCGGGCTGTGCGCTGCGATATTTGCGATATACCACTGAGAGGTAATTAGAACAATGATTACCAGCATCCAGGAAAAGAGTGAAGACAGGGAAAGAAAGTGCTGACATGTGTGAGGTGAGCTGTGCCAGGCTCGGAAAATGTGTCCAGGGAAGCACATGTATGACGGGGGTGTGTGAGTGCACACCGGCTGCTTCCTGCTGAAGCAAGTTATGTGCTGTGCAGTGGCAGGTGGGAATGCTCCATGAGGCCATGTGCCCCTGCCATCTTTAGCCCGGGGTTTGGGCCAGGTACACAGCAGCTGTTTGTCTCCGTAGACAAATAACCGACACACAAATACACACCCATGCATATCAGTCAAATGTGTCAGATAAGAAGAAGTATCACCGCTAACTCAGGATTGAAATGTTATCTTCTTTGGGGCCACCATGATGTAAACTTAGGTTTAAATGTAAACACAGCCACACAGACAATGAACCACACACACATATGTAGAAACACACATTAAGTCAACACAGTCACCGCTACTGCATTGACCATAACTGTCCTATCTTTTCAATTAATGGTCACATAATTGAACTCGCATTGTAATTTAGCATTATAGCTGCACTTTTGTGTTCAGTGGATGGGGTGGTATTTAATTCAGAGTGTAAATAATCCTCGGGATGCACCAAATGCCACGCTAAAGACTGTTCATCTGGCTCTCCTGTAAGCTGAGCCTCGTGCCTCTTAATCTGGTTCTAAATAAGATCAGGATCAGGATCATGCTGGGATCACATTCAACTCAATGCCATTACTGGGAATCCACACCAATCATTTGATCAGAATAGCTGATTTGGTGATAATAGTGAATATTGTTAGAGTGGTAATATCAAAAATAAGGATGTGTATGATTAAATGATATGGCCTCTGATTATTTAAATGTAAGCGTGATCAAATAGATTAATTGTGTGTGTAAATACCCTTTAATCTGTACTGGCCTCACTTTTTTCCCACCAAACTAATGACAACACCAGTCTTGTACATCTTTGCAATCCTCTGAAAACATGCGCACATACACACACACACACGCACACGCACGTGCGCGCACACACACACACACACACACACACACACACACACACACACACACACACACACACACATCCATGTTACTCTTAATGATGCTTGAATATATTATACTGTACATATGGTTGCTGCTTTTAAAAAGACTTCAAATTATTTAAATATGTTTGAAAAATTACACTCAACAGCTGCTTCAAGTGCAAGTTAATCCACCGTCCTTTCCGTGCAGTAATCTAATGGCCATTTCCTCGTTTGCATGGTTGTCATTACTTGATCCATGATGTGAATTTCTCTTTAATGTTGGAGATTTGAGATTTGGTATGACCTTGCTCTTTAATCTGGAATAAATATGTTCCCAGAACACAGAGCAACAGGCTGTGGGAAAAAAAGCACACCGTTAAAGAATTAGAAGTGAGTTTGAGCCAAGCTGTGTGCATGTGCATAATACAATTGGCCTGTGAATATGAACTGACTTTAACAGGCAGGTCTGCTGTGGAATATATTGCTTTATTATAAAGAGCAGAGCATATTGTAAAATCAAATCTGCCATTATCTGAATATTATACATTTATGCAACATATAGAGAGAATCTTTGACTTTTCTTGTGCAATATTGCTGTATAACAAAATTGTCAACATTTTCAGCAAAAAAATGTATATTACTTGCTTTTACTGTAGTCCGAAAACAAACTTTATTTTCAAATAATAATATTATGAGTTACCCCAGAACTTTTGCTACAAAATACCATATTTTTAAAACATTTTTCACGATGAATTTTAGGATCTTATTCAAGAGGGATTAAAATCCTTGATATGTAAATCTGAATTATCATATATAAAATGCATCTTATTTATTTTAAGAGATATAGTATGATTGACATAAAAATGTATGATAATACCTTATAAATTATTGACTTATTGGTCAACAATATTAAACTCAATCTGACCAGATGCTCAAAACTCACATTTAATTCTCAGGTTAAAGTAGGGTTATTTAAAGGTACATTAGTATATCATCATAGGTACACGATTGTTAAATGTTACTGAAAGGATAAACCCCTGTCTAAACCAGTTATGTAGTATGTTACCCAGTATTTATCCTGTAGATCAAAAATATTACACACATGCTAGTCTATATCCACGACATTCCACTTCCGGGATTGTTCAGGTGCCGCCGGAAATTCCACCTAAGTCATTTCGGCCGGATGTCCATTACCTTCTGCTTTCTTTGTGTTGGCATTTTAAACTCCAGTCGGTTCCTGAGGACTATGGTTACCTGCTCCTCAGATCTCTGCAGGGTAAATCCAGACAGCTAGCTAGACTATCTGTCCAATCTGAGTTTTCTGTTGCACGACTAAAGCAACTTTTGAACGTACACATGTTCCACCAAAACAAGTTCCTTCCCGAGGTATTTTGCAGAGGCGCTGCTGCTCCGTGCGGCGCCTAGCGCCGCCCAAGATGATTGTGATTAGTTTAAAGAAATGCCTATAAACCAGGGCACATTTTTCTCCCATCCTGAGTGCTGTGTGGACTCGCCAGACCCTCCTCCGCAGCACTGTGGAGGAAGGCCTGGCAATGCCAAACTACTCATATGCATGCAGTAAATACTAATTTGTTTATAAGTACTTTGATTTATGTTGTATTTATTCATTCACTCAGACATAGTTAGCATGTCAAGTCAAGTCAAGGCAAGTCAGCTTTATTGTCAATTTCTTCACATATACTAGACATGCAGAGGAATCAAAAGTTCGTTTCTCACCATCTCACCATCCCATGTCTGCCCCCTATTGCCCATTAGGAAGCATGGCAGTATTTACAGATGACACATTGAATCATTCATGTGTTCTCCTCCGCAGTCCTGCTGAACTGTGAAGTGCTGTGTGTCCTAGTTTCCTTGAGATGCGTTCAGCAAAAACAAGGATATCCGTTTGTATGAACAGGGTTGAAGGAATTTCTCAGACCTCTAGTCCTTGATAGCAGCTAAAGAGTTATAATAATCACAATTCACTGGAAGAATTTAGTTTACCCAAGGGATAAGACTTTGTAACATAATGAAAAAAGCTGAGAATAATATGACGAAGGTATGAAGAAGAAAAATGGTTGGCCCAAGAGGTGAGCCTTGAGGCACACCATGCAATCAGTGAACCTGAAAGAAAGTATCATTAATTGAGAGTGAAAATGTGTAGTTTGACAGTTCAAATGAGAACAGGTCCAGGGCAGCCACAGATATACCCAACAATAAAAAAAAGCTCTGTCATGCCCATGGGGTGAAATGTTTATGATTAATATGCCATGGGTTACTCAAACCAATGGGGGGAGCTGTTCCATTTTTCTGAGTGAAAGACTTGTTTCCAAACAGACAACAATTCCCTTTCCCCTACTCCCTAAAGACTAGTCACATACTGAAGGAGAATACAGCACTTGTTTTATTTGCTTTCATGATTCTGCTCCATTTAACTATAACGTCACACAATTATACTAACAAACACAGAAGCTTTATTTTGTATTTTTTGTTTAAAAGGGGAGTGATGCAGATGTGAGATCCTTTAAATTGGTTGAATACTCTTCCAGTCCGCTACCCTAAAAAAAACAAGGATATTTACTTTATCCCCTCATTCATCCCCTGTCCTATAACAAGACACCCCACCCCCAGGCTTATTTTAAGCAACTTGATCTTAAACTGAAAGGACTTAATCTTATCTTCTGATTTCCAGCCACCATGTGACATTATCTTTTGGAGTCATGTTACAGATGTTGACATCTGCATCTGTTTGGATTTCTGTAAACATGAATCTAAACAGGAACACATTTCCCATTATTTGGGCTATATATGAGGACAGCTGTAATGGGCATGGATGTATCACTGCATCACTACTTGCTCTGGGTCTACTGTATGAGAGCTGTATCACAGGATTAGGCTATAAGAGACTGTGGTTCACTAGATTCACTGCTATTGAACTTACAACTACTAGGGTAAAGAGGATTGTTACATGAATTAAGATAATGTTTTTTTTCAGCTGAATCTCAGTCTATGTCCCCTTGAGGACCTAAATGTAGTTGATCCACATTTGTATTTGCTAAACATAGTCTGTCATCAGCTTGCATGGCTCAGATTAACAACAGACACTATGGGCTACAGTAATATTTTAAGATAAAAAATAAATAAAAAGATGTGCCAGTAAGTAAGTGATAATACAACAGTTCAGGAGTAAAGTATAGCTATCGTGTATGGTTTTTGTGAAATTTTAATTCAGCTTTTATATTGACAGAACATTTTGAGTCGGTCAACCATGCCATTATTATCGTAGACATAGGACAGATGTAAGGTAAGTCAGTGGGTAAAAGCCAATAGTTTCTTGGCCACAATGCAAAAAAGAGTAAGCTGTTTGGCAGAAAAACTCTACTATTTCTAATAGAAATAGCAACATAAGCAAACACACCCTGCAGTCTTGATTTCTCATTACAATTTAACGGGCAAGACAAATATTTCTTCCCAGTTCAACATTTTGCTGTGCAACATTTATAGGTCCATGATATTAAACAGTGTAGGCTAAGTAAAACAACTAGTAGCCTATAGGCTATGTAAACTAACACAAGCTGAAAGGAGCTCATTTTGGTGTTCTTGGGTTTGGGCCATATATATGTATTATAAGACTGGGCTAATTAGTAACGAACCAAGAGTTAAACAGAGTTATTTAACTGAATGGTATTATCAAATGTATCGTTTAGAGCTTTTAATGAGAAAGAACTCTGTGTGTTGGGCCTTACGTCAGTATTAACTTCTTATTAATGCTGTAAAAGATGTTAAATGTGCGCATAGTTTTAGTAGTTTTAGGACACCTGCGGTGTAAAGGTGAGGTGTTGTCTTTGGATTGAAATCCCACACCATATTTTAGATTTTGCCTGAGCACACAGGCGGCCAGGATCCAAACTTCCGTGTGACTCCACACCCTGTTTTCCGGGGAGCCGGTGGAGATCCAGCCCTGCCTTCAACACGCTGCTCTCTTACGTCCCGTCCGTGAACAGTGAGCTGGCCGCGGCGGAGATTTCTCCTTCTGGCCGGATCTTATCTCTTCTCCAACTGAGCTCATTCTGGTCTTTTCCGCGCTTGACATATATCGGGATAGTTTACTAGTCGGCGCTTTGGTGCTCAGTCGCCTGCTAATCTTTTTGTCCTTGTGCTGCGCCTCCGTGGCAATGGATTGATTTCAGTGTTTTTTTCTCCGACCTCTGCCTCGACCAAGTTGAGAAAACAGTCTCTCTAACCTGCGGCTCTCTCTTTCCAGCTACATGTTTCATCCGGCCAGTTTTAAAAGTACCTGGCTCCGGATGTTTCTGCACATTTTAGGACTTTGAACTTTTTTTTTTTCCGCTTGTGCATTAACAGGAGGTGGCCGGGGATTTTAAGGATTTTTTTTTTTTAAAGCTTCTCCGGGGTTCCTGAAGCCTGCAAAGATTTATTTGTGAAAAGTGATGGCCGAGCGGGGAGCTCTGTCGCTCCTCTCTCTCCTCTGTCTCACCTTTCTCTACACGGAGACCGCCGCGGCAAAGCATGTCGACAAAGGTAAATGCCATAATACACTGCTAGTTGTTCTGGGGTTTGTCTGCTTCTTTACGCCTCCGTTTGAAGAAACTTACCGACATTATATCACGAGTTGTAATAAAAGAAACGCACGGAATGCAAGCTGTGGGCTTTGAAAATCAGACGTGGAGCTAGGTAACTGTTAGCTAATTCTGCTGTGTTTAGGTCTGCTGCTCTTTCACCATTTACACAACTTTAAAAGTATGCTACTTTTCCATTGCAGGCACACTATTTAGGCTACTCCTAGACCAGCCCTGTTTAAAGCAGTAAAGCAACACGCTTTTCCACTCGGTCCTTTTGTCTACATAGTGAGGCAGAACTGCTGCTAGATTTCTGTTTGTCTTTCCAGTGTTTCGTAGACATGCTGTATAGCCTAGTTGTTTCACAAATGTGTCTTTGAGTTATGTGCATTTGGATTTGAAAGGCCAAATAACACATTTTGTTTGAATGAATTAAGACCATCCATCTACCTGTGTTTGAATGGCTTTGTGGTCATGGAAATGCAAAAGGATGGCAGGAACGTGAATGTGAAAAAATACAAAAGAGTCATTAGTGCTAACTGTCAGGTAATACGCTAGCATCATCAGTCCAGCAGACATCTCATTACCTGGGCGTCAATATATGTTGAGCTGATGGATAAACAGACTCCAATTCATTTGCTTCTGTTAATTGTTTTGAAGTGAGGGCACTGCACTGCAGTCTCTGTCTTATTCCAACTGGTGGTATATCTGTAGTGAGATATTTCACGGATATTAGAGGTAGGCTTTTGATTTCAGTCTGTATGTTTAAGCATAACTCCCCACAATCTGTAGTATAAGCACTCCCAAACCATGAGTGCCTAAATGGAAGAGCCATGAGAATTTTTTTTTCCTTCTTTCCAGCAGTCATTGGAGAGCACAGCTCCAGCACATATCACACACCCCATCGTGACTGAGTCACATCTTTATCATTTAAGCTGTTGGACTCTATCAAACACAGCAGCACATGTGGTCTGGAAAATTGAGAATATAAGTGACTCTTGTGCAACATGGCCCAGTTTTTCTCGCTTTATGCAATATAGTTGTGTGTCAAAAAAGGCAGTCCATGTGCCTTTGAAACCTGGTTGTTTATTTTAAGAAGAATGAATGTGCATAGGAGGCAGGCCTTGGAGTGACAGGCATGTGCTAGCTGTTGGGCTCTCTTGCGTGTGAAGCCTTGATATGAGAGAGAGAGAGGGAGAGAGGGAGAGACCCTCCTTGGCTTTGCTGGAGATCAGTACAAAAGGGAGAGATGGGGGTAGGGTGAAACAGGCTGACTGTCTGGAAAGTAATAAAACCAGGAGATTAAGGGGACCAGGGAGTTCCTTTTGGGAGCTGTGATTGATTCCAGAGAATTGGACTAGGACCCACACGCAGAGAGAGTCTCAAATTACTAATTGTGGGGTCCCCTTCTCTGAAAATATCTGTTTATTCAAAACACATTTCTTTGAGGTCCTGACTGTGGTCAGAACTTATCTTTCTTAAAGCTGTCAGAGTTGCAGCCCTGATTTAAAGAGTTTCAGTCTCATTTGGTTTGGGGACAGATAGAATGGGTCTAGTCTGGAATAACCTGTAAAAGTTCAGCCTAACTGCCGCTATTTTTTTTTCACCTCTGCTTCCTCTGTAGCTCTTACAAGTTGTTAGCGCCATTAAAAATGGCTCCAAAAGTTTGGCTTTTGTAGACTGCTCCTGAGAGGAGTGTAAAATCCATTAAGGCTCTATCTTATCTCTGTAATCCTGCTGGGAGGGAATAGTGTGCTGATTGTCTCCCAGCGGACAATGCCAATAACTTGCTGAAATGTGTAAACATTTGGCAACCCTCTCTGCTCTTACAGACCACTCACCAGGGTTTGTATCCTCCTCACAGACCACCTTAGATGCAATGTTGCCCAGACTTTATAAACAACTCCTTGTTTTCTTTGGCGCATTTAAGGTCTTCTGTGGACTCTGCTGCTAAGAACATAATTTACCACCTTCTGTGTTGTTGTGTTTGGAGAGCCCTGGTGGTCCTACACCCCAGTTAGTGGGGAAAAAGAAGTAGGAAGGCTTAAAGTTGGGTCTTATTCATCCTGAATATCAAGAATAATTCAGTTATCACCCTCATTGCAAAGTTTAGTAAAAGAGTTCTCTTCTAGACATTCACACAATTTAATTCTGCAACTTCATCTTCAGCTCAAAATAGCCGCATCGTCTCCACATGTTCACATCGTGGTGTGACGAGTTGAGAGGGGGTGTCATCATGCAGAGTCACCTGCTGTCTTTGCCGTACAGAGTATGCTGTTTACTGATCATTTATTTATGGACTTCAATTGCTCATAAAATCCTAATGACCTTCATCCACAGAGAGACGGATAATTGCACACTTGGCCAAGTGTTTGATTCATCGGTTTCACTAATGAAACCGCCCCCATTTAAAAAAAAAATGCTCCTGATCTGCTATGGACACTGTTGTGGAGGCTCACTTTGTTGAAGCTCTGTGTCTTCGCTTAAGAGGTGGTGTGGCGAGGTCAGCAGTTTGAGATCACGGTTGAAAATAACAACTTGTTTTTGTCCAGGGTTTGTGGGGGTTAATATGACAGCAATCATCAAAATCATTTGGCCTAACTGTCACAGTGGTTTTTCACATGTAATTGGCAGGGGGAAAGGTAGATCAATATCCTCTGAATAGATGGCATGACATCTGCTGTTGCATCTTTTTGGTGAGTGGGAGGTTCAGTGTAATCACCGGCTTTCAGCTGACTATTGTGGGAAATAATACGACCATTGGCTGTTCTTTCATCTAAAAAAGGCTCTCCGCTTTTGTTGATTTGCTCACATATTTCTGTTATTCAGAACCGTGCCTACAGTGTAGGCTGAACTGCAGGAGTTTTGTAGACGTAGTGCAGTTAAACTATATCAAGGCACCATGGAAATAATGCACGCCTTGAAACGCACATGGTTTGATCCCATTTCTCAACATATCAAACTTTCACACATCAGCTGTTAGTGTGTAGGTGTAATGCTTGTACACCAGATTGGATCTACATTCATTCTCTCTCCACACCACATACACACATTTGAATCCAGTATTCCCTTTTTTTTTATTTGTTTATTGATTGCTGTTCAGCATGCTGTTTAAATCTGTTTCTCTAACTGGCATTGTTAGCCCCCTGTGTATTTGAGACATAGTCCGGGCTGGCTAGTTGGTTGCTCGTCATGGTGAAGGGAGGGCTGTTCTGATTGGAGAGAAGCCAAAGGTCATGGTCTACAAAACCCTGAGCGGATCATGAAGTAGAAGGGAGGCTTTTATTCGCCTTTCTTCTAAGATGAAATTGCCTCTATCAGAGCTGCTTCTAGTTGTGCAGTGCAGAGAAACACGACTGAAATCTGCTTCACTGAAGCCTGTATACCAGCCTCTGATTCTGGTGCACATTCAGTGGCCTTTTAAAAAAAAAAAGGTCTGTATAAACTTTCACCTACCTTCAGTTATACGTATTTCTTTTAACAGTTGGTTGTGGTTTACCTGGATATAGTCTCGCTTTGCCAGACCCTCCTCCAAAGCGCGTTGGAGGAGGGTCTGGCTACTCCACATAGCATTCGGGGATGGGAGGAAAACGTGCTCTGGTTTAATGGCATTTCTTTTTAAACCGATCATAGTCATCTTGGACAGTGCTAAGCACCAGAGAAAAGCCGCGGTGCCGCTGCAAAATAGCCTCAGGAAGGAACTTGTTTTGGTGGAACGTGTACGTTTAAAAGTTGTTTTAGTCGTGCAACAGAAAACTCAGATTGTACAGATAGTCTAGCTAGCTGTCTGGATTTACCCTGCAGAGATCTGAGGAGCAGTTAACCATAGTCCTCGTAAATCAACCAGAGTTTAAAATGCCAACACAAAGAAAGCCCAAGACGAAGCCCAACGGATAACCGGCCTACATTAGTGAAATCCGGCGAATTATCCGGCGCCAACGGAGCAATCGCGGAAGTGGAACGTCAAGGATATAGACTAACCTGGATATAACTTTTCAAGTATTCATCATGCATACATTTAGGCCTACCATATTTTCATACCTAAAATATACATACAGAAAAAAATAACATTGTGAATATGATTGTGATAATTTCAGCCATATTGCCCAGCATTACAGGTATGTTCTCAAAACATTCTTCTGTGTTTTTATGCTCTTTGGGATTGTTGATGGCGAATGTATCTACACCGGTGTAAAAGGCATAGAAAACTATTTTTTTTCCCTATTCGGTAATGCTGGAAACTCCTCTGCCATTCAAACACTGGGTTGAAGTTAACTTGAAATTCTATATTCACCAGCTATGCGATTTCAGTGTTAAATTGCACCTTTTAAAGCTGCAGTTCCTGGTCCACCAATTCCATCACACCCAGGACATTTTTATATGTGCCCGGCAAAGAATAAAGGGTTTTATTTTATTTATTTTCAACAAAACACTTCTGCGAATCAAACCTGCTCTCTGGACACAAGAAAACCCTTTGATTGAATGTGGTGCAAAAGGGGTATAGGTGTTGTTCTGAACCATCGGTTGTCTGACTTTAAAAGCCAGCCTATAAGGTGTTACGATTGGTCGGTCCACAAAAAGCGGCTTACATCAAGTGTGCTCCTTTTTATTTTTTTTTAATTTTTTTTTTTTAAAAGCTCATCTTCTCTCAGCCTCAGGTGCACCTGCTGTGACTAAAACCATGCCAGACGCAGCACCTCTCCACTCCGGCTGCCGTGTGTCTTCTTTGTGTCTGCTGACCCTTTCATGTCAAAACAATAAAAGCAAAAAAAAAAAGCCATATAGCTGTCCATACTGCCCTGTTTGATGAGTCCTGTGAGACTTTATGGTAACCTAAGGGACGTTACTTCAACAGTGCTGTTATCTTTTACTGGAGACGTAGCTGGAAACATTACTAACTTCCACTGTTCCTTTTTGGTTTTCTTTTTTAAAAATAGAACACAATGCAACATTTCTTACTCACTGTGGTCATGTTGTGCTCTCGAGGCTTGCCTGTTCTGCTGTGATTGAATGATGCTCAGGCTTAATGACCTCTGGGAGAGCAGAGTCTGTGCAGTTTCCATGGAGCTGACGCACATAGCAGCAGTGCAAAGCATACAAAGAAGACACCGAAATTATGGCTACATGTCAGCAACAGTCTAGTCTCTCATCTCTTTCATTACGCTGCTATGCACTTCAGCTATAAGTCAATTTCTGTCGGCCTCTGGAGAACTATACTGGTCAAGCTCTGCTCCTCAAGACTTGCTACCATCTTGCAGTTACACATACCGTACGTAAACACAAAGTTTTGTGTGTGTTGTGTGTTTAAAATCTTGTAACCATCTGAATAGACATGAAGCCGCACTGATAACATCTTTTAAATTTCTTATCTTGTGACGGGGCCTTTTGACTAAACGTTCCTACACACATTTCTTAAACTATGGGTAGTTGTATATTGCCGTGGGCTTGCCATTATACATAAAGAATTGATGCTGAACTAAAACAAATAATTGACCATTCTGCCATGCAAAGCTTTCACCAGGGCAGCACACAAAACAGCCAAAAAGACTTGTAAGTGAAAGTTGTATTTAGCAGCAAGTGGTAGTCTTGCAGCATTACATGTTCCATAATATTTATGTTCTGCTAGACTGCAGTCATAGTTGGTCATGTTCTTCAGGACAAGCGTGGCATTGTCCAGTCTTTCACTGCATACAGGAAAAACTGCAGTAGTCATGCTACTGTGTTTCAGTGCACGGCCTTTATATCTGCAGCATGACGGCAGCAAATGGCAGTGAGTGTATTGACGTTAGATTTAAGTAGTGTACTGCAAGCAAAGAAGTATTTTCCGCCTGGCCTGGCATTAAAGCAAAACCTTGAAGGACTGAGCTTTGTGGCCCTTCCAAAGGAATCGTTATAAAAGCACAGCAGGACAGTGAGGACTTTTTCCCCTGAAAACTTTCCTCAAACTTTTAGCTATTTTGGTTTTGCCGAGCTCCTGTCGTGGTGTCTCCTGTCGGTAGTGGCAGCTGCATAGGATTATGACACATGCAAGCTGTGCTTGTCAGATGAGCCTGGACTAATGAGTGCAAGGCTCTGTTATACACTGAACTGTTTTTACAGCCCTAGGGGGCATATTACAGACATTTCCTATTCAAATAAGATCAAGCCTTTTTTTTTAAATGTTTGACTTTTTTTTATGATTTAACAATTTTTTTTTAATTTTTTTATTTATTTTTAAAAAAATACAAAATGTACAACTCGCGACATGCACAGCTCCCCTCTTTCCGCCATCACCACCCACCCAGACCACCCAAAATCAAGAAAAGATGACTGTAACTGACCCCAATATTCTAGACCATTCAACAAAATGGTAACAAATTAAACCATAAACCAAATAAACGTATTAAATGACAAAACCATAGATCAAATGTTTTGAATATTTAAATCCTCTGAATCAGCGTTTCCCAAACTTTTTACAGTCATGTCCCCCTTCAGACTTTAAACCCGCAGCCCCCCCCCACCCCCCCACACACTCTTCTATGAATTCTATTTTCACCTACTTCACTTTGCGTACACATAAGGCTACACATATCCCAGTTTGGGAACCAATGTTCTAAATGTCTTATTTTTATATTTGTAAATCACGGTCTAGTTGACATTTTATTTCTAGTTGAAGGACAAGGCTAGCTTTGTATTGTGCTTTGTATTTTGAGGGGAGGCAAAATTTTAATGAATTCATATTCAGGCATCTTGCTCCAAGTGCGCTCTCGCTGCACGTCTGTATTAGAAAGATCACAATGTCTGTCGTGACACCATGAATGATGACATTATCCATTGGACCAACCCTAGCAGGAGCACCTTCCAATGACAGATAAGCAGCTCAGGCTCTATTCAATGAGTGTAAACTACACAAAGAACAGATGAGAGTAGTTGACATAACATTTTCCCAATTCGCTTAGATTTTGGCAACTCCTTGCCTAATCAGTTGTTAATCTAAAGAACCGTATATATACACTCCGCAAAAAAAGAAATGTCATCTCACTTTCAACTGCTTTTATTTTCAGCATAAAACTTTGTATGAACATAAAAAGATTCAACTACTAAGAACTTAACTCGGCGTTTCACAGGCATGTGACTAACAGAAATGGAAAAATGTGTCCCTGAACAAAGGCTGGTCAAAATCAAAAGTTACAGTCAGTATCTGGTGTGGCCACCACCTGCATTAAGTACTGGGCTCTTCGCTGGCCATGGCAGAACACTAACACTCCTGTCTTGCAGGAAATCGCGCACAGAACGAGCAGTATGGCTAGTGGCCATTATCATGCTGGAGAGTCATGTCAGGATGAGCCTGCAGGAAGGGTACCACATGAGGGAGGAGGATGTCTTCCCTGTAACGTTCCGCAACTTTGTTCAGGGACACATTTTTCCATTTCTGTTAGTCACATGCCTGTGAAACGTTGTTCAGTTAAGTTCTTAGTAGTTGAATCTTTTTATGTCCATACAAAGAAAATAAAAGCAGTTGAAAGTGAGAGGACGTTTCTTTTTTTGATGAGTATATAATCAGCGTAATGAATATTTGACGTATTTGTGAGGTAGCTGGTTTCATTCCTGGCAGCAGTACTTTTTGAGACTTGAAAGACTGATTAATAACCTTCATATGGTTGCGCTGCACCTGCTGGAGTTCCAACATCTTGCAGCTCTCAGGCATGAATTCATTCTCTGCCGTCTTCTTGGAGGACGTCCAGGGTGTGATGAATCAACCTGAAAGTCTTCTCTATGGTGTAGGGGTGTGACGAGACACTCGGCTCACGAGACGAGACACGAGATTGGGCTCACGAACACGAGAGACGAGATTTTAACACTATTTTAAAGAAAACATAATAAATATAATATTATAAATAAAAACCATCTTTTAGTCAATCGAAAGTCATAAAATGAAAAATGAGCACCTTGAAAGGTTTTACCACAAACTCGGATGGCTTCTCTCCTGTATAACCAACCTCCTCACACCTAATAACCGCAGCGTCCCCCGTCCCTACAACCTCTTGAATCAAATAATTATAAATTTCTTACACTGCACTGTAACTTCTATTCTTAGCCTGTTTTATTTTTATGACCGTTTTGAATTGCTCTTAAATGTATCACTTAAAGCACTTTAAATTGCCTTGTTGCTGAAAGGTGCTATAGAAATAAGTTGCCTTGCCCTACAACCTCTGCCTGTCAGTCCGTCACCAGGGCTTATGAACTCTTATGTCTGTCAGTCAGTCACCAGGCTGGCTGTCTCGGAAGTGTTAGCTGCACGGTGAGCTCACTATTATATTATATTGCAGCAAACGGTGTCTGTGCGAAGTTTTTTGAAAACTGTGACCACACTTTACCGTTTATCTATCGAGAAATATCGTAACGTTTTGATCTCACGAGATCTCTACTATGGTGTAGTGCAGTTGTTAAGTAGCATGTACTTAAAAGAGAATGCAAGCAAACGAAAATCAATGCAACGTAACCAATATAATGATTTTTGGTCAGTATAATGGTCCAGGATGGATAGTGCAATTTGAATCTTGTTGTTCCTAACCCAGGGTTGTTTTTTATGGGTTCTCTGTCCTTCTATGCCCTGGCAATACAAGTTGACTGGGGCTGAACTATTCCATTCACCAAATCAACTTGTGTTGTTGTTGTTGTTGTTTTTAACATCAAACACTGTCATCTTCCCTTTATTCATCATATTCCTGGTGCTAGTTTTACCAGTATGTGTATGTGGGAGAAATCGTACACTTACTCATAAAGTATCAATTACCCATGTACACACAGAGCCTCTCAGCCTTCATTCAGTCAAAGGAACTTTTCATCTGCTCAAAGAGTGTGGGGGCAGTCAGTCACAGAGAGAGGATTGTGAGCACTGCTCAATCGAGCTGGCTGCCATCATCTTGTGCCTGGCCTGTGGTTGTTGGCAGCTTTAGACATGGTGGGATGTGTGTGTGTATATGTTTGGGTGGGTATTTGTATAGGCGAATGCCACCCATCTGGGGTTGAACAGATGTTTCATCAACAAGGTTCAGAGTTTCCCAACTTGAACTCCCTCTCTAGCAAAAAAGCAAAACAAAAAAGAAGTGTTTACCTACTTTCACTGAGAAGAAAGGGTGGACATTAGACCATTTATTCTGTGTAGTAGCTAGCAGCCTTGGTGTCATTGAGTCAGTATTATGCAGCGAGCACATATTTTAAGAAGCAAAAAGGGACGAAAGCATGCACTGATTGCCACACCGATTATATTATTATAGGCAGAAATTTTATTGTCAAGGTCTTTATTTAGTCAAAGACAAAATTACAACTTTGCACGCAGCTGTGAATTGCAAAAAGGTTGGTATTTGTGTGGAGTGGGTTTGTCAAAAAACTTTTGATTTCTAAAAATGTACTTTTCGGTAAAGATTTTATAAGATTCACATAAACTAAAACCTGATGTTTTTTTCCCATTGGAAAATATTGACGCACACTGGCAAGCCCTGTTCAGACTTTTTTACACAACTTTCTTAGATGGCACACTTAACCCATTTTAATACCAGTGCTCAACTCCAACCAAGATTTCTAGTTATGGTGTCTTTTCAATAGCTAATGAGCTGACCCAACTTTGGTAAGTAGTACCAGAAACAATTCTGTTTGAGCTGTCTGTATTTTTTTCGTCACAGTTTGTCCGGTTTCTGTAGTAGAAATTCATAGAAACCTCTTAACTTTCAGTCATAGGAGGCATAGTGTGTTTAGGCTTCAGCGAGAATAGAGGGTGTCATTTTTTTTATTTTATCCAACAGTACTTTTCCATGGCACTGTCTCAGCACAGCAGTGGTATGGATGTTTGAGCCTCATACATTAAGTTTAAACAGTTTAGGGTTTACAGTTAAGACCAGTGGAGGCTCTAGTCATGTAGATGGCAACTTGTGTCCCAGTTCCCTCTTGGAGCCTCTCCAGTCAACCTCCCAGGTTTTATTTGGATTTCACCTGCTTCTGTGGTGACCCCTGGAAAATTCTCCTGGTATTAACTGATGCTTCTGCTGCTAAATCCAAGCTGAAATGATTCTTTGAAAAGTTCAGCATTAGATAGAGGCTCCTTTGTGCCGTTGGGAGCTCCCCTTTGGCATGGGGCTCCACTGACTGCAGAGACTTCTTACCATGTTATTGGAGCCAGTTCCTCCTCAACTCTGAGCTCATCGAAAGCTAACAGAGGTCAGAAGAGGAAGCTGAAATGGTGAATTGACTGCTTTAAGTTTCTTTTCTTTTTTTTAAATACATTTCCATGATGTAATGGAATTCTGTTTTTTTGACCCGTCACCGTTGAATAAATGCGTCCTTCAGCAGCACTTACTTGACAAATGATGGCTTTTCTTTTTTAATATAAATGATACACAGCTCTAACACAAAATAAGCTTTTGCTTGGCATTAGAAAATGCTAATTGTGCCTTGAAATTTGAGTCACTGTACAACTGTGATATTTTATTTATTCTTTTACTGTTAATGAAAATGTCAAGCCTCAAGTGAGGTATTGGGGCTTCTTTTTTATTACAATATTAGAAATAGAGCTTCTGAATGGGTCTTCATTGCTTGTGATTTATGTTTTTATTTACTACACTTTCTGTGTGTTTATGATTATGGCGTTAACAGTATGATTAGTTTCCACTCCTTTATCCTCCAGAGTGTCCTTTTTCCTAATGTGGATTCTAGTCCTTGACCTTTTGGGAATATGAGTCTGATAAAAGACAAGGTTTGGCTGTAATATGAAACTTGAGATTGTGAGAAACAAGTTATCTTACTGACAGACTTGTTCAATTAGAGGAAGATTGCAATATTCACATTATGACTCAGATTATTTTCTCTCGTGATCGAAAGTCACAAAATGAAAAATGAGCACCATGAAAGGTTTTGCCACAAACTCAAATGGCTTCTGTCCTGTATAACCAACCTCTTCAGACCTAATAACTGTGGCTCCTCCCAAACCTGTCCCTACAAATAATCTATCAAATAATTATTCATTTCTTACACTGCACTGTAACATTTGTTGTTTTAGCTCTGCGTGGTGTGTGTGTGTGTGTGTGTGTCAGAGCTGAGCCCTGCTCTCTGTAAAAGATGCAGAGAGGACAGAGAAGCTTGCGTTTACGGGCTCTGACCTACCGGAAGTTGCCACAGGTTGATTTATGAATTGGTCCTCGGTAGTAGCGGCGTAATTCTGCACTTGTGTATGATATTGCGAGACAACTTCTAACCTCGACGAGAAATATCGTAACGTTTTAATCTCGCACACCTCTATATTTTTTTTGCCCATTTTTGGCCTTTATTTTATAAGTTGGAAATGAAAGGGGAGAGAGAGGGGGAATGACATGCAGCAAAGGGCACCAGGTCGGAACCGAACCCGGGGCCGCTGCGTCGAGGACTGAGCCTCTGTATGTGGGCATGTGCTCTACCAGGTGAGCTACCCTGTGACCCAGGTGGAGAATAATGGCGTTTTTTCATTACATGGTACCTGCTCGACTCGCCTTGACTCTACTCGCCTTTTTTGGTTTTCCGTTATGATAAAATATCCCTGGTACCTGCCAACAGGTAAGTTTTTTTTTTTTTTTTTTTTTTTTTTTTTTTTTTTATATACCTCATTTATCACCTCCGTTAAGGCGATACCAAAAGGTGATGTGAAAACCTGCAGACTACGGATTGGTCGGAGAGAATCGTCACTAATCACTGCATCATCATTGCTAGCGACAGATGGGGGTGTCCTACGGTGGCCGACGGGGGCAAACGCCCTGCAACTTAAGAAAACACATACAAATGGACAAAACACAAGCAAATTAAGCAAACAACTTAATTAATTTGACAACACATGCGCTGCATTCAGCAAACGCGCTGCAAATACACACAACACAACCAAATACATAAACGCGCTGCAAATATAGAAACGATGCAAAAAGAAATGCAACATTAATTTGACAACACATGCGCAGCATTTAGCAAACGCACTGCAAATACACACAAAACAACGGAAGTTATTACACAACGGAAGTTCTCCAGACCTGTAGGGGGAGCGCTAAGTGGAACAGCTTGACTTTTGAATATAAAGCAAGATATACCTTTGGCGGATGGGTAAAGCGTAAGACTTTCACCCGGGAGAGCGGAGATCGCGTCCCGCGTTTATCATTGTTTTTGTTTTTTCTAAGAAAGCCTTCCCCTAATATTCTTTTACTAAACCCAACCATTTAATGTTTTCCTAAGCATGTGACGTTTATCAGCCGTCGTGTTTTTGTTGTTTTTTCAAGCTGTGTTTGTCAGCTTGAAAAAACACGAAGGCTGATAAGCGGCACATGCTTAGGAAAACATTAAATGGTTGGGTTTAGTAAAAGAATATTAGGGGAAGGCTTTCTTAGATGACAACCGCAGGATGCGATCTCTGCTCTCCCGGGTGAAAATCCTGCACTTTACCCATGCGCCATCGGTATATCTTGCTTTATATTCAAAAGTCAAGCTGTTCCACTTAGCGCTCCCCCTACAGGTCTGGAGAACTTCCGTTGTGTAATAACTTCCGTTATGTGTATTTGCAGTGCGTTTGCTAAATGCTGCGCATGTGTTGTCAAATTAATGTTGCATTTCTTTTTGCGTCGTTTCTATATTTGCAGTGCGTTTATGTATTTGGTTGTGTTGTGTGTATTTGCAGCGCGTTTGCTGAATGCTGTGCATGTGTTGTTAAATTAATGAAGTTGTTTTCTTAATTAGCTTGTGTTTTGTCCATTTGTATGTGTTTTCTTAAGTTGCAGGGCGTTTGCCCCTGTCGGCCACCGTAGTGTCCTGAACAAACCCGCCATTTTAAAATAGTTTAGCCAGCGGTGGTTTTTGTGCTGCCTCCAACTTGTTTTGAAACAAAATTTGTCTTCTGGCTGTGGCAACAGCCACATGCCGAGAATCAAAAACAACACGCCTTTGACGTTCTGTGTGTGTGTGTCGCGTTAGGTCACAGCAGTTTCCTGCGGCGTCGCTATGACGACCAGCCGCGCTCGCCTCACACATGAGGCAGTACTAAATCTGCAATGGAATAAGGACGATGGGGCACCGCAGCCGAGGCGGTTCTAGCAGTGGGTAAGCGCCATAATTTTGTTCACTTTATTTGGCGCTTTGCCAAAATTACACATACAGTACAGCTGGGTTTCAGTTGCTGTTGGATAAAGCTGTACAGAACCTGAGAGCAGCATCTGGGACAACAGTCTCTTGAGCTGTGTCTAAATACAGACACGACCTTCCTCTGTCTGATATGGAGGAGGATGAGCTTGGTGAGGAGGATAAGCAGGTGGAGGCAGGTGAAGATTTCCATCCAGCTTGAAGTGTACACAACGGGCAGTGATGGAAGGCAGCTGCATCAATTCCCTCTGATTCCTTAACCATTGTCCCTTGAACCTTGACTCCACTCGCTCCCCCCCCTACTTCTCAGCCTGTGACAGGTCACTCAGCCACAGCACCAGCATGGCTGCAAAATGGACGGCGGCCAGCAGGGAGCACTTCTGGAGGAATAGCAGGCGAGCAGCATTCCATCACAGGACCTCGAGACACAGATGTCATATGAGACACGAGGGACGTGTTTGGAGTGGGGGATGGGGTGGGAGGGCCAATGGCAGAGGTTTTGGCATGGTGGGGCAGTAATGGGGTGGGATAGCAAGCCAGCTGCTGCCAACAGATTCTTAATGAGGTGTCCCATCAAGAACACAGGGAGATGAACATTAATGACTACAGCTAAACTTGTCTGTTCATTTACTCCCTCCTTTTCAATCACGCTAGGATGAGGTGCATGGCATGTTGGGGCACACACTACTTGAGTTTTTCTTCCAAGCCTGATTTTAAATGTGGCTAGCCTTTTATGTAATAGGGCTGCAACTACTGCGACAATTATTTTCGTTATTGATCTGTCTTTTATTTTTCTGATGAGTTGATTGTTTAGTCCATAAAGGCAGGAATTTCCCAGAGCCCATTTGCTTCTTTTGTATGACCAACAGCGCAAAAGCCACAGATATTCAATTTATTCTGATTATAAAACAGAAAAGCAGTGAATCCTCACATTTTGAGAAGCTGCAACCAGCAATGTTTTTTTTTTTTTTGTCCATTTGCTTATTTTGGCTTGATAAAAGACTTGAATGATTATTCAATCAAATATGGTGCAGTGTGGATGCATGGATGGGAGATGCATGATTACCATACTCAGATGGTGTGCATGCACAGAATTAGACTCTTTGACCTTTTTATGAACAAATAAATACATCGGCTTAATGAGTAAAGTAACAGCCAGTGAAATGATCATGTGGATTTGGATCCCAGGTTCAGCAGAAGTATTATTTTTTTCTGAAACTGCTCATCAAATATTAGCTTTTTAACGTGAACAACAGGCAGTGAAACTATGTAATAGTAACCAATGGTAGAACCATTACTGAGAATGTGAATATGTAAATTTCCCTCAGGAAGAACAGTGAGTTCTTTCATAACCTTTTCTCTGCAACCAACAATCCAAGCACTTGAATTACTGGTTGGGGAAATAATGCAAAATGCTCTTTCTGCTTTCATACTTCATTTACCTGGCGTGGTCTAAATTAGTCCTGAGTGCTTTAGCATGTCATTCAAGCTTTCAGGACATCTGCTGAACAAATTCACTCAAAGAAAACACGCACACGCACACGCACACGCACACGCACACACACACACACACACACACACACACACACACACACACACACACACACACACACACACACACACACACACACACACACACACGCACACACACACGCGCACGATCCCCAAATATGTCCTGCAGTCTGTTTGTGCCATATGCCGTGTAATATTGAAGTGAAGTGTAGCAAGTCTCAATAAAAAATCACCCAACATTATCTAATTAAGCAGGTGTGAAAGCAGCTTAATTCAAGTCGGTTTTGGCACTTCTCACCGGTCCATGTTCAGCATGAAGTAACACTTTATTCATCTTAAAGATGTCAATACTTTCATTAAGCCGGGGACCAAGTTGCACACTTTCATTTCTCCTCAAAAGAAGATGTCAGAAGTGGTCTTGAGTTACAAAGGGGGGTGGTTTTATTAGCCACTGCTTGCCTGTGGGGTGCTTTTTGTTGGAGAGTGACAGGGGACTTAATAATGAAGCTCTAACCCAATGAGCCCTGAATCAGTGAAGCCCCTCTTCCCATTCTTTGTCCTTCTCCCAATCCCCCCACAGTGCCACTGCATTCCCAGCCTGGCGGGGCAGTGTCTCTGGGCCAGGGCCATGTCACGCACCCCTTTTGGCCCAAGTGGTGGTGGTGGGGGGGAGGGGTCAGGGGTTCAAGTGCTCCCCATGGGGCGATGCATAGGATGCCTAGCGATGCCGTGGCTTGGTCCCTGCACTGGTTACGTCTGTAATTAATTTCTAATGAGAAAGAAATTGGCTGACCTCGCAATAGCTAGCCTTTTGGCTCTAGCTCACTATTACTGCCCCTTTCCCGTTTTGCCTTTCTCTCACACAGACTTCAAAGAAAATGGGAGGATAGCCCCTCCTGGCTTAACGCTGATAGTGAAGTGCTCGGAGAACATTCCTTGCGTGCTAGACAGAGGAACACGGAGAGAGACAGTGTGGATTTTATAGGCTGTGTTTCTGCTAGTCCCACACATACCTGTGGTTCATGTATTTGATGTAGAAGGTTAACTGTTTCCTATGTAACATAGGGTTGCATACCTCTGACGCACACGCAGAGCTGCGGACGGAGCAAAATTGTTGCCTCGGCAGATTAAGTCACAGTGAGTCACCGCAATGCCGGTAAAGCGGTTGCAAGTGTGGTTACAGTTTTCAAAACTCCACGCAGACAGTTGTTGGACGAAAAGTAGCTTGAGTAGCTTAATTGGTATCAACAAAAGTATTGTTCAGGTATCGGTAATGGTACCAGGTTTTTGAACGATACCCATTCCCTACACATAACCTGTAAATATGACAGCTTTGGGATTTTTGATGGCTTTTGATAGCGCTAAGCGTTAAGGTGGGTTTAACACCTCACAGGGCTACCTCTTTGAACATGTTAGTTAAAGGAACAAAAAGTGATCTTCCCATTCAAAGATACTTAATAAAAAGCACAGTGTGTTGTCGTTTTTTTGGTCAACGTGGCGGCAGTCTGTATCAATAAGATTTCCTGAAGGGAAACAATTGTGTGAAATGCAGGAAGCCATTAGGAAGCCAGGGACTCATGTCTCTCCCTGCTGAGTAAATAGTGTCTGGGCCTCCCCCCATTTCATCCACTTTTGAACGAGCCCAGCACTTGTAACAATAAAGACAGGAAATGAACTGTACTCACACAGGAGCGTGCAGGATGCTCATTGTGTTCCCAATTGACCAAACTAGGTTGGGTGGTGAAAGCAGGCTTTTCTCTAGTTGAAAATAGCTCAGAGGTAGCATAAGGTAGGTGTGGTCCAAAACGCAGCTAATGAGGCAGTATTTCATTGCATAATTTTAGATTTTCTTGAGCCATTTTGGCTGTGTCCTATCTGACCCAGTTTGTGTGAAATTGAAGCTCCAAGCTCACAAATCCATGACTGCCTAATGCAGGCTTGCATTGCTTACATGCAGCAGATAGCACACACATGTGAGTGTGTGATGGAAAATATTAGTACATAAGAAAAGAAACATGTCACCCATATTGTGTTTTTGTGGTGCCGTATAGAACTCAACAGTGTGGTTCCGGAAGTACATATTGCATTAATATTCTGCAGAAGGATTGTTAGCCATAATGTCTTAACCATCCAAGGTAGAGCTATGAGTTGTGTACCATTGTGAAACAATGGTTTATGCCCCTGTAGAAGGCACAAAACCGGATTAAATCAACCTTGTTTTGAGAAAAACATGTTTTATTATATTTGAGAAGTACTACACCACCCACATTCCTAAGTGACATCTTTTATTAGTGGAACCCACAAACCGGGAACAGCCAGTAAGCTGCTACCACTGAGGTCTATGATCGTTTATGTACCTTAGCCTTTTTTTTGTTGTTTTAAAATTTATTTAGGCTTGGTTCCAGGCTTAAAACTCTTACATCTTATTATACATTTACTCTATATAACCATTTTCTAAAACATCAATTGAGTGGGCGGTCACTGTTGAGCTCTATGTGCTGTGTGAAACCACTTGCAGCCCTCAGTGTCAAGTTTACTATTGTTGTGTTACTATGTTTACTATTTGCCAACCTCACCTGGCTACGACCTCCTCATTTTTCTCTGTGGAATGCAGGTGTGACTCACAGCCAGACAGCGTCACTTAAACTGTCATCTCAGAAGCCCTCCAGAGGAAAGTTGTTTTGCTCTTGAGTGTAGAGCATTAGTGTATTTGAGCTGACCTGCATTCAGAGAAGATTGGTTATGTAGTTGGGATTTAGGTTACTACTTTCAATCCTACTACTCATTAGACAAAATGTGATTGTGTGGGTGTCTGTGTGTTGTAGTAATGCCCACTTTCTCCCCAGAGCCTTTAGCTTTTCCTTCCATAAGCATCTGCTATGTTTTAAGGTAATCTATACCAATTATGCACCAAGAATCCAATGAACCAGTATCCAGATTGCCATTCTGGTTTAATTGTTGGGTAAGGGATCAGTGGTTATCTGGCCCACATTTTGTGTAATTGATATTTGGTTTTCCCCTAGATTAAGTGACAACTAAGCAGGTTAGCATTAAGGATTTTCCCAGATTAATTCCAGGAGTCCAATCTGAGTGGGCTGACCAGTCTCCCTGTATGATCCCAAACGTCTGCTTTACCTGGGATTTACTAGCATGTGAAAAGGAAATGAGATCAGAGGTGGTGATAAATCATGCAGCTAAGCCTCCCTTTGAGAAAATGAGATGCACACATGGCTCCGTCAGTCACCAGCCGCTCATTTCCGATAAATTGATTTTTGGTGCACAGGTGATGAGAGCTTGGGTAGTCCTTCAGAGTGCAGCTTTGTCAACTAATGTCACTGTCAGTTTGGCCAAGCATTTCCTAATGATATGTGATGCAGCTTTGCAGTGACTTGTTTGTATTATGGCATGTGAAGAAATGTGCTCCAGTAAGGCCATCTTCCCTTTGTTGTAGTCCATTTAGCCTCAAGTGTTATGTTATACTTCACACCAAGAGCTGTTGCACTACACTAGACATTCACACTGAGCCACAGACTGTTTGGGTCCCCATGTCCCAGCAGATTTGCAAGCAACTAATTTAGGAGTGGTTAAGTGATTTAGCATCTGTTTTTTATGGGACCCTAGTGAGCCACAACTGCCACCCCCTTCTGCCCATCACTGTCTGTGCCTGTGGCGTCGAGGCTTGCTTTTGAATTTCAATCAGCCCTGTATGCATTGTTGTTTATTTGAGGGGGATGGGTTAGATAGGGTGTTAGTAGTAGTATCTGGTTGTGTGTGTCAATCAAATATTCACTGTGACCCATGGGCAGCTTATTGGAGGATAGGTTGGTGTGTTCTCAGGGGGCACAAGGCTTTAACTGCTGCCCGCGGGGGCAAACCCTGCCCTACATTCTTCACACGTTGTCCTCCCTCCTCTCGTCCTCCTCACAACGTGAACACAGGCAGTACAATCAATAACAGCCTCACCCTTCTTCTCCTTCCACCGCCCTACCCCCTTCGACTCCTCCTCTGGTCATCCGCTCCATGCTTTCCATTTATCAACACAGCGTTTGATGTTGGCTTCATCATTCTCTGTCAACCCCCCAACACCTCGATGTGTGTAATTGTATTAGTTTCGTCACGGTGGCGCATTTATTTGGCCCGCCCCAGCTGGTATTGGACCAAAGGGCTTCTTTTCCATGTACCTTCAGCCCCAGACATTAGTTTTAAGTATGTTAATTCAAATTTATTTCCATGTGGCATTGCACAGTTGTGGTTCAGTGGGTTCCCCAGCACCCTGAGGCCCCATCCAGACGAAGACGTTAGGATGAAAACGCATCCGTCTTCCCTGGATTCGGTTCAAGAAAATTCATGTCCACATGAATCCATATGTAAATGACTCAACACGGTACTTCATATACCAGGCCTGTAGGCGGCGCTGTTATTGCTACAGAAATTAACGGAACGAAGAAGAGCAGCCTTCAGTGACTTCCTTTCATAACATGACTGTTAGCTAGCTAGTTCTCTTAGCTTAACACATCCATGGACTAGACTTTAATAACTTACACCACTGCTCGTTATATAAAGGCCACCTAGAAAAAGAATGTAAACTTTGTTTACATTCTATCGGACATGACTGCAGCTAGCAGAGCTAGCGTTAGCGCGCTAGCTGCGCACAAGTTCAAATTCAGACATAGTCACGTATGCTGTGTTTCACTTAGGTTATATGTAAACATTACTGGAAAGAACTGGAAACATATTCAGACACTAAAACCAGAGCTTTATTGGCAACATTTCCAATGAAGCTCTAATTCCATTTTATTGCATTCACCTTTTTGTCTCATCAAATCCCTTCGTCAACTAATGAGTGCATGAATTTTCTTTTGTGAGGCTCTTTTGTGCAACCTGTTGTGAGGAAAATCTCTGGCAAATACATTTCTTGTTTTTGTACTGGGAGAAAGGAGAAATAGGGTGTGCAGAGGAGAATGGGAAAGGGGAAGACTTAAGAGGCACAGTGAGAGAATCTGTCTTTGTCGATTACACACGCATTACAACCTTGGCGGCTACATTAGATCTCTTTCTCCATACTACCAACTACCATTAATAATGGATACAGCTCTCTAGCTCTTTTGCTTTCTCTTCCCCTCCCCCCAGCATTGCCCCTCAAGCCAGCTACCCCTCTCTCCCTGTCCCCATCATCCCTACCTCCATCCTGTCCTTCCCTTCCCTTCCCCCCCCTTCCCCCACTGTTTCAGCTATGAGACTGCTAGCCAGCAGCCATGGCAGGTGTGCATACATCATCATGGCGCTGGCCACACAGCCTGCACCACCCAAACGGTCATCATCAGACAGAAACACATCCACCTGCCTGAAAAAGAACATTGTTGAATAGTTGAGTGTGTTTGTTTCCTGTTTTGTAGCAGTTGGTGTTATTTGGGTTTCAATGAGGACATTAGGTTGTTTTGTTTCTCTTGACAGAAACCTACAGACAATGACAGATGAACGACAAATATTAGATATTGAGAATACATTTGAATGCATACAAGCTATTGTTGACACTCTTCTGCATGCACAGTGTGAAAAGGCTTAGTTGTTTTATTAATGTCTTGATTGTCACTTCAGTGTTACATCTGTCATTTGATCTTGTCTTCCCCAAACACAAGCTTCTCAACCCTTTAATGTTCTTTTCTCAAACTACAGTGTAAAGATGCAGTACGCAACATCTATAGTTTATCGTAAGTTTTATATTTTCTATAAGCCCGGGAATCCGCTCTAAAGAAAACGAAACTAGAACTGCACACAATAGCGAGCAAAGTAGACACACAGTTTAACAGCAGTCACCAGTCTGGTGCGTCAGTCAACTGAATTATTGGTCCTGTTCATTGTTACAACACACATTGATTTGCAAAATACCACCTGAAGTAGGGCTGGGCGATATGGAGAAAATCAAATATCACAATATGTTTGACCAAATACCTAGATATCCATACCGCAACGATATTGTGGCGTTGACTATTGGTGCTTTCACAAAATATTTACACAATGAGACTTTTGATAAATAATCATCAGTAATGTGGATATAATGACTAAGTGGGTAAAGGCAAATAATAGAATGGTTACAACAGTCTGGTAAGTTCAGAAAATTACATCACTTTACTGTAATGCAGTCTTTAAAACCAGGAAAAGTCTAAGATGATATCTAGTCTCATATCACGATATCAATATAATATCGATATATTGCCCAGCTCTAACCTGAAGTACTTCTTTATCGTGTTTTCTCCTGCACCAGGGAGTGCAGAGGTTTATCTTGAAATGCAGAAACATTATCACATTAGTCTACCCCATCTTATTACATTTTATCTTGATGTAGACTATAGAATCAAAGTCATGTTTAAGCATAAGGCTAAATCAGGAGAACAAACAATATGGAGAAAAGGAGATTCACATACCAAAGAACAACACTGAACACAATCATCTGGTTTAAGTTTCTATTTTTTTGCATTAGATGGAACGTATGCATGCCCAAGACTTGTCATTGGATTTAATGCATTACATCAGCACAATAGTTTCCACGTTGTGTAGCCATTTCAAAAGTCCACATACACGTGACACCGCTAATGACGTGTATGGGCAGAGGATGGATAATATCATAAATACAGTGCATTTGAAAGACACTAATGCCATACTAATCCTCTCACCATGATAAATGAAATGCATACGTAAACAAATGGGACCTAGATGTGTAGCACAGTCGTTCTCTGCTGGACTGTTAATCCCTCTGGAGTCGCTACTTGCTTCCGAAGATCCTCTAGTTTGGAGATGGACACTGCATCATTATCTCAATTTATGGCAGACACTAAAACGCTTCACAACAGTTTCTATTTAAATTAGAAAGGCGTGAGCAGACATGTCTACTATGCAAGTAATATAAATAATTTTCAGTTCAATATAAGTTTGTCATGGCCCAACAATAGATTGGTGACCTGTTGTGGGTGTTTCCTTATTGTATGCATGCTCCAATGAGCTCTATCCATTCAGTGACTGATGAATTGTCTAGAGTATTTCTGTGGCCGGTAGTATATTACCCTTCAAAGACAGCACCATCAGGCTCATAATACCAGGAACTGATCCTGGTGGGATCCCCCTGTCATAGATTGTCACGTTCAAACCGGAGTACAATAAAATAAAACCAATGAAAAAGGGCGGTGGAGGGCGTTAAGACTCCCAGTTGACAGATTACGGACACAACACTCATAGAGGAGAAATCATGTTTCCTGTCCACTTCTGTGGGATTATCCTTACTGGCAATAACTGTATGTCCTCTGCTGTATTTATGAGATTGTTAATGTAGTGCTGCTGAGTAGTACAACACCATTCCCACTGAAGTGATGTCTTGCTTAGAGAAATTAATATATTTGTGGCCCTAATGGTTTTAGGTTCAGTCAGAGGTCTCACACTCTACTAGGAGCATTATCACGCAAGCATGCTATGAACATACAACTGTTCAATTGCTATTGAATAATTGGTGACCTTTTTTAGAAACAGGTTCACAGTAAAGCAGGGGAGACCTTGGTGTGTGTGTGTGTATATATCAGATTAACAGATGTGTTTGTTCTTGTGACGAATGCTAAGGTGAGTTAACACCACGCAGAAGATGATTTGAGGATAGTACATGGCAGTCTGGGGTTTCAGGCTTTAGAAATTCGGGAGCATTGCCCATCGGAATTTGTTTTCCTTTTCCTCATGGGACTGTCCGCCCCTCTCCACCCGAGGCAATCTGTCTTCCTGTCATCCTATTGATCCCCTACAATGCTCATTAACATGAGGAAAAAGGCCATTGAGCCAGAGATGGGAGGCTAGTGGCTGCTGTTTGCTGTTGGCAAGGTGTGTAAATGGAATAAGGGGAGTGATTCATCTAGTCCAGAATTATATTCTCAGAACTGGGATACCTTCCATCTCCACTTAGAAAATGGCTGGCTCAGGGGGAACGGCACAGGCTTTTATGAAAGCCCCACACTCAGAAAACCACAGCGACATGAGTGTAAATAAAACTGCAATATCATCTGCGCAGCCAGCCACGGAGGTGTGCTGTAGATGTTTGGCCTTGGGCACATGGATGACAAAACCCTCTGAAGAGGAGAGTACAGAGAAACGAGGGATTTCAATAGGGCTGAAATGATTCATCGAGTTACAAAAATTCCTCGAGGCAAAAATTCTGCCTCAAAGCCTCGTTAAATTCCTATGACGCGCACTATACACGCAGGGATCTGATTGTTCCACACGGACCGTTGTTCAGGAAGCACACCACTAGCGCGTGATACATTTTGAATTTAGTTAGCGCGATGGCGGAGAGTAGAGATGTCCAGAAACGGCAGAGAATGTCAAAAGTTTAGGAAGAGAACAAGGTGCAATGTGTCTACTGACCTGGCATACCACAGCAGTACGACCTCAATGATTCAGCATCTGAACCGAAAACATCCGCTCCACGCAGTTTCACAGAGCGTCGCTGAAACAAGGTAACGTAGCCTAAGCAGCCGCTGATTTTAATCGCATACTGTATTTGTAGCGATGTCGTGATGCGGTTTGACTAGATATGATGTTTAGCTTTGATGTTTTTAAGTAGTAAACTTATTCACGTTCAACTGCAAGAGAGTATAGCCTAAAAAAAGAACCCCTTCACACACACGCATACACCCTCGTGTCTCACTCTTCCGCGCGCGCGCGCACACACACACACACACACACACACACACACACAGGTTGCTAGGTTACCATAGCAAATAGGCTCACCCCAGAAATTATATAGGCCTATTATTTGTTGGTAGCCTAATGGTAAATGCTGCAGGTGTAGAAATCTACATAAAACAGATATTTACTTTGATGTCAGTGCTAGATTACAGCATAAAACTTAATTAAATGAAATTGCCAAATGTTGGAGTTAGAATAAATACCTCTGTTCTTTTGAGAAATAAAAGCCAAATTCTTGATCATTTTACAGCCACATCATTTTCGTTATACATTATTTGTTTTGGTTGTTTAAAAACGCAAAAAAAAAAAAAATCAGATTAATCGATCGATTAATTTCTAGATTAATCGATTACAAAAAGAATCGATAGCTGCAGCCCTAGACTTTAATCTCCTAGCATCAAGTGGCCTTGCTGAGCTCAAACCAGCTTAGAATCAGTGAATGTCAGCTTGCTATCCAGCAGCTTGCTATCCAGCAGCTAGCTATCTCTCTCTCTCTCTCTCTCTCTCTCTCTCTCTCTCTCTCTCTCTCTCTCTCTCTCTCTCTCTCTCTCTCTCTCTCTCTCTCTCTCTCTCTCTATGCAGGTTGATTAACAAACGGGAGTGGGTGGCGGCTTCAGAAGCATTTTGAATTGTCTCAAATCCACTCGGAAAACAAAATCTACCTTTTCTTTTTTTATTTATTTTTCCTATCTGATGTCGTATTTTGATTTGAGCTTCATTTACATTCATATTGAATTTGTTGTGTGCCATATGCTCCCCCGACGTTGTCATGGGATACAGGCCAGAGACTCATCATTTTCTTTTTGGAGGCAGCTGAGCACATACTTTTGTATTTGTTTTAAGTGATGAGATAAGGAGAGGAAAAGTCCCTCCTCAGACAGTGGGTACATGTTTAACGAAAGCAAGATGTTAACACCATCCACTGTTCCATATCAGTTTGACATATGCAAGCAAGCCAACAGGTTGTCCTTCAGTGTCATGTTGCACCAATACATGTGATCTTCAATCACAGAGATAGTGTTCTTCCAGAAGAAACAGCCTGCATGCAAAATGAGCAACTGAAGCAATCACAGTGTCCTTTTGGCCTGATCCAATCTTGTTGGTAAATCTCTCTGCGTTTATTCCCTTTTTAAATGAGAAGTGAAATTGACTAGTTTTGATGGACAGTGAAATGTGTTTGGGGACTCCAGCCTATTCACTTGCCAGGCAGCAATGGCATAATCAAGGGACTCGTGCACAGTAATTTACAGGAAAGTTTACTTGACACGCCCCAAAACACTCAATCTTTTCTTTGACCTGGGATGGTCTGGCAAGATCTTTTCATTCAGCCCGTCTGAAACTTGTTAGTAAATCAGGGCCATTGTGAGGTGCCAGAGAAATTGTCCATTTAGTAAGCGCTATGCCTATTTAAGTGGCACAGAAAGCATAGGGGTCAGGCCCGACTTCCAATCATTATACCTCATCCACTTCTTGGTAAAAGGCCCCGAGGCACTCAGCTACAGGTCGCCATGGAGACCCAGGACCGGGAGCGGTGTGTGGGGTGGGGGCCGCGGGCCGGTGAACGGCGCAGACAACCATTAGCAGCCCATTCCCTGGTAATTAATAATCATCACCGGCTCAAAATTAGGGCTCAGAGAAAAACAGACACAGAGCTCGCTCTCCGAGAGCAAATGTCACCGTATCACGAAATACGTCCTAGGACCGGAGAAGGGAGCTGAGGTGGTTTTTGTTGGATGGAAAATGGTGACAGGATGTCGAGAAAAGCTACAATATTGCAAAAGTGGGGGGAAAGTGATTGATGTGAAAGTGATTGATGTGAAAGTGATTGATGTGAAAGTGATTTATGGTCAGGATGGATTGTGTGCAAGGAATAATATTTTTTTTTTACCATTTGCATAAGCATCCATCTTCACCCAAGTCTGTCTTCTGTTATTCGACAGACAGAAGAACTTACAAAGCCTGCCCTTTCCACCTTTTCCGCTCATTCGACACCTTTTAACTGGTATCTATCTGGCTGCACTGAGATAATCACTTGTCTAATCGAGTTATGAGCACTGTTCACATTGCAGAAATGAAGCTCACATTATTGGGTCTGTAATCAAATCTTGGGTCTGCTTGCCCTTAGGGGATTTTCAGTCATCCGGCGAGCCAGGCAGCCAATCAGCCAGCCACAGTGGCTTTGAAGTGCCGGCAGACCAAACTACCCATCTTCCCCCTCTCTCCTCAAGCAGAAAGCTCCTATCCATGCTGCACAACCAAATGTGCGTTCACTCAGACACAAAAGCAATTCTGTGGGCAAATAAAAATGCAAAAAAAATGCCGCACAGATGCCCATGTTTGAACATGCTGATGGGCATAGACAATAACAACAAACACACACACACACACACACACACACACACACACACACACACACACACACACACACACAGAACAATCGGTGGCACACAGACAAAGACTGTAGCCACACCATTGAGGAAGGGCCAGTGGTGCTCTTTCTGACAAGCATGCTGTGTGTGTGCTCGCTCAGTCTGGGCTCACAACCCAGATACACAGCAGCAGTGCACACAGCAGTGACACACTGGACAGATTAAGAGGACTTTCGCCAGTTTGATATGCAGGCGAAGGTGGGGATGTGTTTAATTGCCTAGTGTTTTTGAAGTACACGGGTTTCTATGAGACATGGTATTAAACATTTGAAGGCCAACACTTTTTTAGTCTCACTTGAAACATTGTATTAATAGTAGGGACATAAGGCCCTGTAGGCTCTGTGGTGCATTTATTTAAGTTATTTTAGGTATTTTAAGCTGCAGCAGAAAAAACAAATAGACCAGACCTTTTTGGATTTACAGTTTAGAATGAATGAAGTGGGATTATTAGAGTTGTGGAAGAGCAGCCTTTTCATTCAGAAATATCTGAACTCTGTACACATTTATGGGTCGAATAAGAAATGAGTATTCAGCAAAGACTAATATTTTAGACTAATGCATAGAAACACCCTACATTAACCAAACTAAATGGGATGTAGGCCTCACTCTTCTGCCATTGTTATCTTTCAGACTCTGGCAGGTTATTGAATACATACAGTAGGTCCAGTTAGTGATACAGGCAGTGGTTGTTGTTATTCTAGACATTCCTGCTGAGAGTTGCATTATCATCTGTGGCATGGTGGCGAATTCTAGCTGTCTGTCACCCACCGACTCATCCCACAGGCGCTATCAGTGCTCAGCCTCTCACAGGCATGCATGTACACACTGTGTCCCACTCTCTTAATCCCCCTTTCTACCTCTCCCTCCCTCTCTCTCTCTTTCTCCCGGCTGCACCTTTTATGTATATCTCTTGCTCTCCCTTTGCTTTACCTTTTTCAGCCCTCCCTCCCTCTCTCTTCTCTGCCTTCTATGCTATCAAAGGCAGTGGAGAGTATTATCACCCAGAACCATCCTCTCCTTGGCTAGGCTAATACAGCCCCCCCCCCACACACACACACACTAATACGCACATACAGTATATACACAGAGCGAGAGAGAGCAACCTTATCAGCAGCCGCTGTCAGACCCTCAATTAATTTTGTTATTAACTGAATCCCATTACTCCCACTGCTGTTGCAATGCCATGACGTCTCACCCTCACGGATGGAAGACACTGCCAACACACATGTATTATGCTCTTGCACGCACACACACACACACACACACACACTCACACACACACACACACACACACACACACACACACACACACACACACACACACACACACACACACACACACACACACACACACACACACACACACACACACACACAGATGCCAATTCTATCCTTTCTCAGTGACATCCATTTACATCCTAATGATGGAAGTAAATCCCCAGTGCGATTAAATGACCTTTCACCCCTCCTTGCGAGTCACTGTGAGCACGTTCAGGTCTGTGCAGCCAATCTGCCACCAGAAAGGGAGGGATGAGAGGGGAGGGATGATGGATAGGGATACAGACAGGCATGGTGAGAGAACAGGAGGAATAAGAACAGAGAACCAAGGGGGTTATTAAGTGATAAGAAAGCGCATGCCACAGAGAGACAAGGTGAGAGAAATGGAGCTGGAGTCTTCACACGTCTCCATTTTTTTTGACCTCATCACCACCTGATGTGTTGCTGCAGCCCCTGGGCTACACGGGGACCAGTGGCGAAGCTGTTTACTAGACTCACCAGCTTATTTCTTTTTGGAAAGAAACCGCTTGTGGCCCAGCTCCGCTCATGCCTGATACCGATTTCCCTCCTGCTGCTCACTCTTGTCTGTCTCTGCAGCTCTCTCCCCATCTCGCCACAATGATCTCTGCCACAGCAGCCTGTGGTGCAGAGTAACCCGACTCCATTTGGAGAGCCAATTGGTCTTGTTAGGACTTTCTGACTTGTGGAGAAAGCGATCTTGACTTGGGGGCAGAAAGGGACAGACTCCCTTTTCTGGGGGAATTCAAACTTCCAGAGTTTGACTGCCAAATAGAGCTGATTTTGTTATTGTTTTGGAGTAGCTCATTCATGTTCCACTGCCATTCTGCTTATCTTTTTTTCCTCAAGCCTTAGTAAGTTAGTTCTCCCTGTCTTGCATAATATTTCTGTTTTCCTTCCTTTTCTCTGTCCCCTTGCTCAATACATTTTGCTTGCGGTGCATTCTGTGGTTTTGAGTGAGCTGTGTGGGTTGGGTATTGTGTGCTCATGGCTTATGGGTTCGAGTCTGGTTCACAGCTTACACTGCTGTTTAGATTATCCCTGCATCACACTGGAAATGATACAATGCCGGGGTGTTCTGCTGGTGCATTTGGCTCTGGCTTGTGCATATTCCCTGAGACCCCTGGTGTTTGAATCAAACCCAGGACGTCTGTCGCATGTGTTGCCCCCCTCTGTCTCCCCTCCAAGAAACTGTACATTTTTTTTTTTTTTTTTTTAATAAATGCTCATGACTACCAGTGCCATCTGACTTTATAGGCACTACACAGCATCCCTTAATCCATGCTTACTCATATGGGTCTAAAATGTATAATATACTAGGGTGCCAGCCTGTACCCCTGTCGGTACATCCCCATCCCCTGTACCCTTATCATGACACGTCCTAGAATACATTTGCCTCTGTCTGTTATCTCTACTGCTTCTCTTTTTCCCTCACCCATCAAACTCAACCATTCTCCTTCACAATTAGTCACCTTCTATGTACTACACACACACATATAGGTAGCCCTATATAACCCATATATATATATATATATATATATATATATATATATATATATATATATATATATATATATATATATATATATATATATATATATATATATATATATATATATATATATATATATACACACACACACACACACACACACACACACACACACACACACACACACACACACACACACACACACACACACACATACGTGTGTGTTTTGCACTTTTACCCCTTCTTCCCCCAGCCCTACCCCTAATTCTGTCTCTCCCTCTGTCCTCCCCACCCTTGCCCAGGGGGCTCCATAAATATCATTTCATCCCGCGGAGCCGCTGACACGCTGCAAAGGGCCTATGATAAATAATTCACTCCCTTGGTGCAGGGCAGGCAGACTCCCCTGCTTAGGAATTCAGCATGAGTGTGTGTATGTTAGGGTGGAGGGGCTTGTGGTGTGGGTGTTAGTGGGGGGTTGTGTGGTGATGATAATACACACACAGACGTACAGAGTCAACTTACACTGCATACTAACACACATTTCATTTTATATGAGCAATTGAAATTGTTTAGCAGAGAGTGTAGACTCCATCACCAACATTGAGCTTCCCTCACTATGTAGTGGTCAAGCAAACTAAAATGTATTGTTCTCATGCATCCGTTGGTCTTGTGTCCTCTACAGTACTTACTTTATAGCTTGGCCAGTGATAAACCAACATCCCACCTCCCCAACTGTCCTCATCCCCAAAGACCGGCTGTTTCTCTGTCCTTTCCCTTTTTTTCTCCCCTCCATCTTCCTGCATCGTTCACAGCATGCTGAATTAGGTTGATCTGGGGGATTGTGAACGGACCCTCACCTGCCCTCTTAAAGTACTGTCTCCCTGATTTATTGATGATTCTTGGGATTATTAATGCCAATCGCCTCCCTTTGGCTTACTGAGCCGGCATGCGCGCCAACCCTCCCAGTTATCTGAGGGCCGAGAGATGGAAAGAGGCAGACAGTGAAGGAGACAGTAGATGGGCTTTTGTGGAAGCTTTGACTCAAGTGGGAAATCAACACCAGTCGGCTTCAGGCTGGTGTAAGTTGGCAAACACTGACAGTCAGACACTTTTCATTTTGGTAGTTTGATTTTTTTTTTTTTTTTTTTTTTTTTTTTTTACGTTAGAGGGATGTGAGATAGTATGAAATGAGTGACAGATGGAGAAGGAATGCAGGCACTGAAACAGTTTTTGTTGGGCTGTGTATGTGTGTGCTTCCTCGTGCCTGTCTGTACTATGGGGAGTTTTTGTGTGTACCTACAGCAGTTTGTATTTGGCATTAGTCTATCACTGTCAGGGACATCTAATCCACGGGTTCACTTGCGTACATAGTTAACAGTTAACATGTAACAGTTAGGCTTGTGCTAGTCTATATCCACGATGTTCCACTTCCGGGATTGCTCCGTTGCCGTAATTTTCAGTTCATGAAAGTGATCGGTATCGGCCGATACGTCTTCCAGCAATCGGTGATCGGCCCCAAAATCCTGATTGGAGCACCCTTAGTCCACACCTATTAACCTTGCTGGTGGCTAAGATACAACGGTTAACAATTGAGTTTCGCTGGTGCGGAGCTTTGCCTCCAACACAACAAATAAACTACAGTTATTACATGTACAATTATCACATTAGGAGGCAGATGAACAGCTAAACATTTGACATGCTGATGAACAGAGAGCTGGAGAGGGAGAGAAGCCTCCGCTAACTGCTAAAGTAGCTAACAGAGCTAACAACGTGTTAACAACTGTGGGATTAGCAAGAAAGTCACTAAAAGGAGATTGCTATGAGTGCTTGAGTAAACTAGTGTAACGTTAGGTTTAAATGCAAAGTGGATAATTAGCCGCTGTAATGAAGAATATGACAAAAGTAACTGCGTCGAGCTACCGAAGAAAGGCGCTATCAAGACATGGCATGTCAGCACGTCAGCCAATCAGGAGGCAGGACAGCCAAGCTGGTGTAGCCAGTTTCATTGATGATAGCGTACCATAATGTCATGCCCAATTACGTGTTCAATGTAGCCTTTTGTAACCACGATTGAATGATTTGAAAATGTTAGAGATTGCCCAAGCCTAGTAATAGTTGGCATTCGTCGGCTGAAATTTAGACCCCCCCAATAAATGGACCTCCTCCTCTGTGTGGTTGGCCCATTATTTACCAAGTCATATAATATAGATATACATTTTGCATATCAATAAATGTTATGCCATGATTACTTTTTGTGTTCCTTCTGATTCAGTGTCACTTGAAACTTCGTTTTGTCTTTTTATGAAAGCTTGTGAGTTCAGTTTTTGTTAAGCCTTGACAAGTGTTCTTGCTGAAACACATTATGACAGTTGTACATCTTCATCAACTGGGTCGTAGCAAAGCCTGGTTACCAGTGTGCCCACTTACAGGGATGATTTATAGTGATTTCTGTAGCCAAGCCTGCAATCTCAGGTTTTGGATTTTGTTGCAACAGCAACCCTTGTTTGCTCAAGATCCTGACCACTATCTGTCCCAACTCTTTGTGCTAACAATAGTGTTTTCTTGTTTGTCTGAAGCTTGAATGAGTGCTACTTCAATAACACACATGCACTGCAGGCCCACTCGCACCACAGAACTGCTGTAAACAAACCTGGCAATAGGAAGAACTGACTTGCACTGTGGCTGCAAGAAGGCAGAGGCCACTAATGTTTAGCGTCTCATCTTCACCCTCCGCCCATTATAATGGATGCCAAGGAAGGAGAGGGAGTCTTGGATTTGATTAGCTTCAAGCTGCAGCGTCTAATTGCCCCTTCTACAAAAGCCATATTGAAATGATTTATTCATCATCAAGCTCCAAACAGTCCCTTGTAATAGGCTGCCAGAAAATAGGATGCTCGATCCTTGCTCCCCTCCCGTGCACTATTGTCTCTGTCGTAGGAGAGGATAATGGGCGTGATGTTTCCATGGCTAGCAGGATGTAGGTTGATGTTTACAGCTATAATAATGGAGGACATTACTGTTGTTAAGCATTCAGTGTGTGTAAGAGAGAAGGCTATATTGGCACAGTGGAGGGGCACTGCCTCTTATGCTACTGCTGTGCCTGCTCTGTGCTATTGTTGCATCTGCAGGGATTGTGAAACACCTCAGACCATATTAGATATACCGTTTCACACCTGATTACTTCATGAACAACTGTTGTTCATGCGTGTGTGTGTGTGTGTTCTCCATATTTAATTAGCATGAAAAAAAGTGCTTATCCTTGGCAGCCCTCAAAGGTTGATTTAAAAGCAAATTACATACAAACGCCATACATCTTCAGCTTTGGTACACTACTTGAGCCAATCCCCTTTTGATCTCTAAGCAAAGCAAGTTTATTTAAGGTTTTCGTCTGAAAATGTTCTGGAAAATTTTAATCTCTTAGTTCTTAGCATCTCTGCATCGGTCTGCTCTTATCCTTTATCCAAGAACACACCAGTGGGGCCACAATCGCTGTCAATCCCAAGCAGTAGAGCCTCTTACTTAGTTAAATATGCCCTTTAAAGAACCCTTTCAGCTTAGCTTTTGATATTTAAGCATGAGCAGGCAATGACATTAATTATGGGTTAGAAGTGGTGGACAGTGGAAGGTTTGACTGGCCAGCGTGAAACTGATGAACCAAATTTCATACGGAGCAATGCCTGTATCTCGACTACTTCCACTCTTCCACTAACGTAGCCTTTGCATAAATCCTCCTGGACGACTGTAAGTCACCTTGATGTCACACGAAAACCGAACAGCCTCTCAGAGGATCAGTTTAACACCTAAGCAAATCGGCTTTCAACAGAGTTATATTAATATGTTATTGCCCGCCGGCTAGCAGCAGGTTAAATATAGGATGCTGGTGGTGTGGGGCTATTGAGGTGACCCTGTTACTATTCAAAGGGAAACAAGAACCTGAGCATGTTGGCTTAGTTGACTTGCTTAGAACGGCTCGCATGTAGGCCAGTTGCGTGTCCTGTTGTGCACAAAGACTGGCCATATGTAGTGTCACAAGGTTGGCTGGCCCGGCGGCGTTTCTATGCTGATGGCAGCATAACCCAAGCAGTCTGCCTCAGCCCCGCAGGCCAGTGTGGAATGGAGTTCAGAGAAATGGCATGGGTTTACCCTTCTTTTATTATCATCTGCTGCTGTTTCTAGCCGACCCCACTCTATCCGTCTGCACTGTGGAGCTCTGCTCCCGTAGGCCAAGTTTAATGCTATTCCACAGGCCTTGACTTAATCCTCAAAAAGGATTGTTCTAAGCCTTAGCAAGGTAATATCTGCTAAACAGATTGCACTGGTGCACAATCAGAGTTACTGTAATGTGATGCTTCAAATCTGGGTGTTATTGCATTAGCACATTATCCTTGTAACCTTCACAGGTCTACTGATTGTGCTACTGTAAAAACGTACTATTCACTATTCTGTTTGAAAACATGCTTTAAATATATTTTAAAGGTCATTTTAGCCATGTGCATTGTCCCATTCAGTGAATCCTGTGAATGTGCTGAGAAGGAGCAGAGGATACGAGGGGTGATAAATGCTTATCAAATTGTAAGTGTCTCCCACCATCACATTACTGCCTGGAAAGGCTCCATCATCACAGTCTTCGCTGCCAATGTTTCAAAATGCCTACAGAGGAAGGAGTGGAGGCTAGAGGGTGGTAGTAGGAGATAGTGTCCTTTACCTTGAAATAATAAATTGTGTTATTACTGAGGTCCATCCTTAAACCTAGTATGGAATTTAAGTGCGTTAATGTGTGCCCAACCTCCTGGTTAAGCAAGTTACCATACATCCAACATAGTTTTTTCGTTCACACGTTGAAAGTAGTTATATTGACACCGGTTTGGGAAACAAATATATAATATATATTTGCTCTCCTAAACATGATAATAGAAAAATAACAGGAATCATGGAAAAACGGACCACTGCAACATTCAGGCTTTACATGGGCCCTCTTCAGGTCTGATGCAAGTGTTTTTTTTACCTACTTGTAGACTTAATTGCACTGAAAAAAAACAACTGATAGGAAATGAGAAAATGAATGGTTTGACATAGACCATGAAATATCCACCTAATGCATGCCGTTTATTTATGTGTGATTAGTGTCAGGTTTTTAACGTGCTGGTTTTATTTGGCTTGAAACGGGCACAGAAAGACGAGGGCCAAATTGATTCTGAACGAGCCACATCGGCTGGTTAATGAATCTGGTTAATTGACTGTGTAAGGGGGTGCCATAACAGTCAGACAGTTAAGAGCAGCAGCAGCCTGTAGAATCCAGCCAGCTCATCTGTAATTACGTCACTCTGCTCTTATTGATTCTGGTCTTCTCTTGATGGCGCGACACCATCAAAATTATTGCAAGCAGAAAAAGGTTATGGTTTGCGTGATCATGGCAGTCATTACTGCTCTATCATGGGCATTTGGATGTCTTGACACCCTTGTAGAGTGATTAGCCTCTCCGCTAAGAGTGCAAAAGGTTCCCGATGGGCTTTGCCCCCCCCCCCCCTTCTCCTCTTTCCCTCAGGGACCTCAACTGACAGCTCTGTGTGAGACAGGTGGAGACAAAGAAATTCCCCAAAAAGAGAGTGCGGACTGCTCTGCCTGGGAGACATTCTGCTGTTCCTCCCTTGTTCCTCCTCTTAGGTGAGATAGGGGATTTCACATCACAGGAAATGAAACGTGGAGCTCCCAACCGCGCAACAATGAAATCCACGGTCCTTGTTCTTGAGCACATATACGCCCACTCACACACAGACAGCTTGTACAAACAGTGTCTGGGACATCTCCCTGGGTACTAGGCAAGGCTCACCAGGAGCTGCCGCCTCCTCACAGCTCTTTTTCAGATCATCGCCACCTCACGGTGGAGATTTGATTGCCCTTGTGATTCTCTGGATCCCAAACTACCAACTGAGTTACAGAACACCCCTCCCTGTACTATCCCTAATCCTCTTTGTTGTTTGTTTGTTTGTTTGCTAGTAGATTTATTCTACTTGTATGTACTCCTAGTATACTACCCCATTCTATTGTACTGTACCTCCCCATCAGCTCCTTTTCGTCCCCTTTCACACATTGCCTCCCTCCTTGCTTGCTCCAGCTCGATAAGCAAACAAACCCACTTCCTCTTGACACTCGGCTCCGTCGCGGTGATTTGCTGTGGTTGTCAGGTCGAATATTGAGCGACATTGTGGCCCCTGTCAACAAAAGAAAGGCCCCGGAAGCCAGAGGGGTAGCGTTATTTGTGCGTAGGGTGGATTATCTCCCCCACACGGCATTCTGCCTTTTCTCATTGTCTGGCGTGTAACCGGCATGCAGCATGCCGATGCCAGGATGGCTCCCTTGTGGCATCCACAATGCCTGCCATGTTTTACCCATCTTACTTTGGTAAAGTTAGATATTACACACATGGCATTATTATACAGACAGCCATGTTCTACCATGCTTTCCTGGTATCCTTGTCTCACTGGTCCTCTGGACAATGTCCAACACCAATTTCTTGATTGAACATTGGCTGAGGAGGGTGAAGGCAGGAGAGGATCCCTTTGAATGTCTCATCAGGTGACCTTGTCGGGAGTTGTTGGGAGTACTGTAAATGATGTGAAGCCACTGAACATACAGTATGTTCCTGTGTTTCGTGCTTTCATCATTGCATGGAGTGTTCATGGCTATGTCTGTCTGCCAGTTTTCAAAGAGAGCATTCAATCTGTGGAAAGACAAAGAACGCACCCAGGTAAAAGACAGATTTTGAAATTGGAGATGGGGTCTTGACTTAAGCGAGGAAATGCCACCCATCCTCCACTACCCTGATTACACCCCGCTGAGCCGCAGTTGGACATTGTAATCAATGGCGCAGCAGGTGCTTTAACCCTCATTGACACAGGTTGAGTTGCCTGTACACACAACACTATATGCAATTTGCTCTCAGATGTGACACTTTTGAGCACAGAAATTAGACTTGTGCACCATACACACTGCCACCATACTCCAGTGTTTGTTTAACAGCGGGTAATGAGATGCAAATGATCATGCATGAGGAATTGGGGACCCCAAGCCACAAGAGAGAGTGTAGGGGGAAGGGATGTGACACATGTGTTTGCACGGTGGGACATTTTTAGCTGGTAAAGCCAGCAGACAAACAGATTTCACGGCAGGGAACAACACGACGTGTCAAAGGTACCATGCCAAAATGGGATATAACACCAGACTATTGGTGGAAAAGGGGAGACATGGTGACACTGGGTGCTTTCCACACCTTACAACATTAGACTTGGATAGCTGGGCTGGTGGTATTGAGGGTGTGACTGGGGGTGCAAAGAACCAGAAGGCTTGTCACTTTCTTTACTACAAGACAGTAGCTGCAGGCTAATGCTTAAATTATACTGCCCGCTCCCAAAGTGGCGCGCGCCATTGTGACGTCACGGGATCGTGACTATTTATATGCGCGCTGGTGGTCGTGACACTAGTTGCAGTCTTCACCTGAACCGAGGAAAGACCACCGACGTTGCTGTTTCTACAGACTAGAAGGAGAAGAAAAAGATAAACAACGGCAGAACTGGCAGCAGCATTGGCGTGAATACTTTGATTTGATTGGATGAGCTACTTGGTGGGATCAAGCCTTTCATTCACCATAAAAGAACTCATCTTAACCCAGTAAGTTTACCAGAGAGACTTGCAGTCACTCGGAGAGACCTGGCATCCGGTTTCCCAGGAGCTCGTTCATGCTTCCTGTTTCCGGTTTGTCGCGCGCCGCTGAAAAAAATATAGACTGGTGCGCGGCCTCTGCTCGCGCGCCATAAATCGGACACGCCGGCAGGAAATTACGTCTTTTTGACGTCATGACAGTGCGCGCGCGTGTCCAATGCATCGAGCATAAAAGAGCCTTAACAGGTTGTTCTAAGTAGGGTATTGGCTTTTTTTTTATGGACTGGCTTATCCATATGAAAAAGAAGGTAATGAAGAAGAGAGGTAAAATGGCGGCAAGCAACACCATAGAACCACAATATGTCAAGCATGAACAGAAACTGTTGAAGTGCTGATTTTTATACATGGGGTTTGATTTGCATGGGTAGCATGTACATGCAAAGCCATGTAACAGTCTAGCCCAGGCTTGGTTATAGCCACCTGACTGAGTGAAAACCAACTGAATTGGTTTTGAACCAGTACATTGTCACACTCAACTTGAAAACTAAGAAAACGTTTTCTTTTCAAAAATGCATGCACAGACATTTCCCACATTCACACTGACAAAGGCAAACGAGTTGACATGTTGAAAACCCTCTTTGTTTGCCCGGGTTTATACACACTGACATTCAAGTGTCAGTGTGTATAACACAAAGAGTTTTTGTATTTCTACATGTGGAGTGAAATTGTGGAATGGATTGAGTACATTAAAGCAAAGTATGACTGAGTTTAAAAAAACGGTACAAAAATATGTTTTTTTTTTTTTTTTTTTTTTACAAAATACAGGGAGGAGAAAGGGTTTTGCCTAATGAGATTTATTTATTTGGTTACTTACATTATTTATTTGTTTTTTTTATGGTCAATATATACATAGGAAAAATGTCTTTACCTTGTGGTGTGTCAATATACTTGTAGGAAATTGTAAAGAACGTGTTAAATATGATATAAATACTTTATGATGTAGACATTTACCTATTCTTGATGATTATTAAATAGTAGTGGAAAAGGGAGTAGGATTAAATAAGCTTTTGCTTCTTCCTATGTTAAAGTTATATTTTGTTTGTTTCTGTGTTTAAAATGTTCAAAATAAAGCATTCATGCAAATATTGGTTGTGTGGGCTCACAAGTTGACTTTGTCTAATCTCCCAGACAACGGCTGTAATGGTGCGACAGGGCCTTTGGCTTTCAGTGTCACTCATCATGCATGCGTAGAAACAGGCTGGCAGCTTGGTGGTTTGGGACCTACTGCAGTGGCAGACGGTGCATTGAGGGGATGAACTATGCCACGCTGTTTTTACCATAATCTTGTGATGGACTCCAAAATGCCCCCTACCAGTTTAGCAGATATGTGCCATAATTTTGCATATAAACCTGGAACAGTTTGTCTGAAAAGTTGACATTTTGACAGCCGTTATCAGAAGATTGCTAATAAGATTAAAAGTGCTGCTGATTTTCTTCTCTTGTCACAAACACTTTACAGTTACACCTGCAGAAGTAACTGTCTAGACTAGATTGGTCTGCATGATTATTGGAAGAAAAAAATAATCTTAGCATATTTTTGGCCATCAGGATTTTTGTGGATTGGTTTTTCTTGATATTGTGCACCTTTTGTAATGTATTTCCTCTTAAAGCAACACCAGTTTAACAGTCTTGTCATCACCACTCTTACATTTTATTCTGTTCTCTACTTACAAAATTAAAATAACATCAAATGACTAATTAACTTGAGGTCGATCTATTCTTTCCCAGTCTTTGCGTGTATAAATAGCTCATATGAGATTTATGTTCTTCTTTCCCATTATAGCTGCCTTTCCATATTGTCCTTAATATCAGTCACATTTGTACATACAAGATGTCACTGGATGCATGTAATAGATGAAATCGTTAAACCACACCAGGATGTCTAGGGTAATTGAAAATGTAACAGACACATACTGTTACTCTGTTGTTTAACCATAAATTGTGGAAACAAAATTGCAACATGCGGCTATTTGTTATTCATTTTCCAGCCTTATTTGAGGGATGAAAAGAGCACAGAGGGTCCCGTGGGGCAAATGTTGCACAGGAGTCTGGACATTTGTCTTGATCAGAGCCGTGTCAGACTGAAAGACAAGAGTGTTTGTTTGGTTTCATAGGGAGAATATAAATGAGATCTAATTTGCTGTTTTATGCTTATTTATTGGTTTTGTTTTTACTATCATGCCAATTTTTCATTATCTGTAGACGGGTATGTGTTTGTGCATGTGGATACACACTCTCAATTGGTCATTGTGTTTTGAGCTACTAAAAGGTACAATGTGTTTTAATTCATGTTGATTATTGGAGTATCTCGTTGCGTGGGTGAATGTGTGAGATGAGCTCAGTTGCTGAACCAATATTAACCCTTTTGAGTGTGTAGAAGTAGCTCTATTGTTTGTGTTGTGTCACATCTGTTGTGCTGCTTGCGTTCTTTGCACGTAAGAAATGTTTCGAGTCATAGTGCATATGTGTGGCTTTCTGCATGCTTTGGCTTTTTGCGCGTTTGTGAGGTGAAAAGTGAAAGAGACTTGGAGACTGGGAAAGAGTTGCTCAGTCTCTATTCCAACCACCTCCCTCCAATTTATAGCTCTTGGAGAGAGATCTGTCTGACAACAGGCCTGTAATTAAAGTGGAGAAAAAAAACTCTCCAAATGCCCTCCAGAGTGTTTTTGTCATTCCTTCTCTCTTTTGATGAGTTGAGGGAAGAAAACGCTATTCCATCTCCTTGTCGGACTCCTACTCCCCCGCTGAACGTCACTGCTGTTACTCCTACAAGTTCAAACTTTACCTCCACGGACCATTTTAGTGCATAAGAAACACAATAAACTAAAAGGTATTTGCTTTTAAGTGGGATGTGGTTTATCTAAAGAAAAACATTATTAAATGCCATCATTTCCCCCCCCTCTTTCTGTCACTGTTTACTACTGCGTCTCTGACCTCAGCCTGAAGCGCCTTGAACACGCATGTAGCCGTGTGTGTCATCACCATATTGGTCACATACCACTACACATTATAGACTGACATTGATCTGACATTATGGTCTGACTGGCTTTTACGTTTAAAATTGGACAGCTAATCAATTCCTCCATCAGTAACCTCTCTGTACAAAGACCCTGCGGCTCTTGAGCTACAGCTTGCAGGTCTTTGGGTTCAGTAATAAATCAGTGCTAAGGTCCTTAGACACCGATTTATATTTCCCTGATTTGTTGGAATTTATTTGCTGAGATCTGACTGGCGTTTGTAAGCATTTTTACATTTTCAAACCCCATATTTGCCTTTTAAAAACATTATATTACACTTGTATAGGTATAATTACAATAATTTCCCTTGAAGAAAGTATTTAAAAATGGATAGTCTTTTACAGACTGATATGTTATAGAGCGTACTTGTGTTTTTACGATGGAAAACGTTTGCCAAAACATCTTCATTAGCAAAAGCAATAGCAGACTTTTATCTCAGAAGTGACTATTAGATGAATATATATTCGTGCTGTCAAACGATTAAAATATTTAATCGCGATTAATCGCATTAATGTCATAGTTAACTCGCGATTAATCGCACATTTTTATCTATTCTAAATGTCCCTTGATTTCTTTTTGTGTCATATTTTTTCATTTTAATTCTCTTATCAACATGGAAAAGTGGATCAGCTGCTTTGTGCGAATGTTTTTTTTTTTTATTGAAAACATTGGCATATACGTAGTGTTCAATTTCACACTAACATTCACACTTGGAACTAATAATCTTTCACAAAATGTAACACTGTTACCTCCATTTTCCATCGCAGATAGTACTGCCTCATGCCTGAGGCGAGCATGGCTCGTTGTCATAGCGACTATGGTTTCCCCCGACTCATTTCCTGGTTCTCCTTCTCCATAAACAACGTAAAATCAAGGACAGGGTTAACTTCTCCTGCTCCAGGTTTCCCACCGTGGTCAGAAAGAACAGAGGAGACACTTTGTTTCTCTCACTGACTGTAGAGTCGCTACTCGCTCGCTCCGAAGCTAATCGCCGTCACAAGCCTACAAGCTATGCGGCTCGCAAGCTTTGCTCGCAGGCCCAAACCGTCCGCGGCTTGTGTTTGTTTTGTTTCCGGTCTGCGACCCGCCCTTTAGTCACTACTATTGGCCAGGCGTCCAAGGTAACGTAACCCCATTTGTTCAGGTCCTATCCCCTGACCAATCCACTAACCTAACCTCGAGGTGAAATGCCTAACCCCAACCAATCGAGCTGCTTCGTAGGGCGGGACATGGCGTGGCCATAGACAGTTAAAGAAATGGACTAACAGATCCAATAGATCCCGTTGCTCTCTCTATGCGTTAATCGTGCGTTAAAAAAAATTGACGACATTAAAATGGGTTTGCGTTAACACCGTTAATAGCGCATTAAACTGACAGCCCATATATATATATATATATATATATATATATATATATATATATATATATATATATATATATATATATATATATATATATATATATATGCTCATACTAACGCAGACGTCACACCAGCGGCTTTTAACACACAGTTAGATGCAATTAGATAGATTTTGCTATAGCAGACGGATGCCTTTGTATTTTATATTGCTTGTTAGCATAGTCACACATGTATCTGTGTGTCCTCACTGACACTCTGGAACCACATATACTGTAGGTCTACGCCATGGTTTACTACACCTCTGACCTGTTCGTTTCATTAACTTTTGGATTTCTCTGACATAGACACAGTCCTCCCACATGTACAACTTCGGTCATCCATATTACAATGGTTCAAAAATATAATTGTAGAGAAAGTAATTTATCCAAATAATTAGATCATTTATACACACTTTGTTGCTGTTTAAACTTGCTTTTTTAAGGATAATCTGTTCCACACAGTAGAAAAGCTGGGATCATCTAATGCAGGGGTGTCAAACTCAATTTCACTAAGGGCCACACTGGAAAATAAATTCACATCAAGGGTCAGACATATTTAGTTTATTCAAATGCTTTTGTTTCATTGAAAAAATCAAGCATTTTTTACTGTATTATATAGATGTATCTCATAGCCTTCTCACTTACAGTTACAGTACAAAAAGCCCCCCAAAAAAGCCATCAAAGAATAAAGGCGCTAAAAGAACGTCAGAAAATGCGCCAAAAAAGTGTCGACAAAAGTGACAAAAACTTGAAAAAGCTACAAAACCTAGGTGGGCCCAACATTTATTGTGAACCTAAATTTATATGCGGGCCGGGTTAAAATCTGCCAGGGGCCAGATTTGGCCCGCGGGCCTTGAGTTTGACACGTGATCCAACGGGTTAGCTCCTTTTTGTGTCACCATCCCTACATTCTTTTTTTCTGAACGTTGGTCTTCTTTTTTAACTGACCGGACATTGCCACAAGGGAACAAAGGGCGTCTGGTGAATCAAAAGATCCAACAGGACTCCTTGGGGAGCAGTCTGCCCAGGTAACCAGTCTGAGAACAAGTCTGGAAGGAAATCTACAGTTGTAGAAATTCCACTCTGGGGCTATTGTCAAAAAAATGTAATTGCACATGGAGATGTATGGTTATTTTGAGACGTAACAAACGTGCTCTTGGCTCTGTTAGCACATGTTGAAAGACGTTTTTGCATCAAGATCATCGTGGATTTCCTTTCTATTTTTTGACCCGAGAACAAAGTCAAGCCTTAAAAAAACCTTCACAATCAAGCTCTGATGGAAAGGAAACAGTTAAATGCTGATTTTGGAGTGAGCGTTTCGTCTGCCATGGTGGACCGGCGCAGCCAGCCGACTGAAGCAGGACTAGCCCAGTGACTGAGTCGAGCTGGCTGGCTGCCAGGGGCGCCCCACGCTGCAGACAATACCCACCTGTGTTAGGCAGAGGAGGGGGTTGTGTGTGTGTGTGTGTGTGTGTGTGTGTGTGTGTGTGTTATTTTGCGCACAGTCAGTGTGGCTCCTCCTCCTCTAGCTCTCCAAATGTCTATCAACAGGCTCCAGCTCTTGTTTTGGCTCATTGTGTTGGACGCTAATGTTTGAAAGCAAACTCAGGAGATGAAAATTGAAACTCGTTTATTTTGAGATGACGAGGGCTTACAAATGGACAGAGGGTCTATTTGGTTGCTTGTGCACGTCTGTTCAAAGGACACCCCCTTCACCAATGCCAGACACCCACAGTTGGATGCCTGCAACCCCTCCACAAACGTGCCGGAGGCTAGAGGGGTGAGGGGGTCTCTAGGGGTCTTTACTCTCTGGTTACTGCAAAGAGGCTGCTACTGCAAGATGGTCACCATGGCAACGCTATTTGATTCCTACAACAATGCCAAAGCCCCCCGCCCCCCCCCACTCCCCCAAATCCTCCTCCTCTTCTGAGTCACACACACAGACACACAGGGCCTGTGTGATTGGAAGATTACATTGGGGATCGCGACAAAGCGGGCGCCGTAGTTGATAAAAAGAGACTGACAATGCTCATGCGAATTAAAAGCTAATCTATGTGTAATTAGAATGTTGTCTGTAAATTAATTTGTAATCTCATAATTTATACCTTTTTATTTTTAAATCCTTATTATCACAATTATACATTTAATGTATTTTCCGTAGTTGAATTAAAAACCAAAGATACACATAACCGAGACCATTATGTCGTATCTCAGCCAAACAGGGACTTAACAGTGATTGGAAGACAAGCATCTTTAGATTGTCATAGAGAATTACTCCTGGAAAAAATCTACAATGAATGTCTCTCAGTAGTTTTTTTTTTTTTATCCCTTCAGATTAAGCAAAATGGGTATTTTTAGCAGCTTATGAAGCCAGTGCTAAATCACACAAGAAACCTTGAACAGCTAGTAACATGCTACCCTGCATGGGAGGGAGGGAGGGAGGGGGAGAGAGAGAGACTGCGCTTGTTACACCAGACTCTCATCCCACTGACAGTGTAAATGTTTGTTGTGTGGATAGCGCTGCTAAAAGAAGATGTCAAGACATGAAGTCTGTGTTACAAAGACTGTGTGAATCTGCTTTTGCCTATCTCAGAAAAAAGAATAGAGAAGTACACTTTGCTGCTTGATTGTCTGAGACAGTAGTGTTCGTGCCTGAGAGCAATCATTTCTCACCATAATAATGCTGTGTGTGTGTGTGTGTGTGTGTGTGTGTGTGTGTGTTATGATTTGCATGCTTCACTGTTAAGGGACATGCTGGGGCTGCTGGGGGATTAACACCACTGTGCCTGAGCCTGGTACAGTAGTATTCCTTATAGACACACTCATTGATACTCAGACAGCTTGTGTGGACATAATTTACCACTGTATTTTGAAAGACAAGCATTCCATAGTTAATATATTATGCTGTTTCAGTCAAACAGTTGATAAAGCAGTGTGTTGTCTAAATCCCTTCCAGGTGTCCACATTCATTTACATGACATGTCTGCTAACTACTTGTATCAACACAGACCCAGTTAGATGTATCTACCACCCCTTATGAGCTGATGAAACATAAGTGATAATGTGCTCTCAGAAAATGGGAAGAACTAATTTGAAAGATTTGACCGCTGTGAAAATCAATAGGAATATCCCAAGCCTGCAAAACAGAAAATACTACTGCCGTATGTCCACAACCCATCCTATGGTGTGCCCTATGCCTAGCTCTAGGGTGTGGGCAGGGAATGTCATATTGGCCTCCCAGGACAGTGAGATCATTGGCTGGGCCCTGAGGGTGTGGACACATGGTCCCAGACTGCCTCATTCTCCTGTCTTAGTCCTTTGTCCTCCTGCTGACAAGACAAGCTGTACGCTTTTCAGAACTCCTTTGAACCTTTTCATCAAGCCTTTCACCTTTTTGTAGGATTGATGTCTTTTCTTTGATTGGCTTTTCTTGCCCAAATTCAAAGAATAAATGCTGTAGTAACCAAAAGCCAGAATAGAGGGCAATTGTGTTAATCACAGCCAATTAGAGAGACAGCTTGTTGCTTCTTACTGCATGTTCAGATTGAAGCCAAGGGCTATTACCTATATCTTGGCTATAGCTGGATGGCCCTTGCTGGCCAAGCAGGGTCCCTTTTAATATGATTAGGACGGATTATGGCGTTGTCTGCAGATCAAAAGAGCCAGGACCAATTATCACCCCTGCTTTTCAACACGACAGCCGCTCCGCCTCCCGCCCCATGAACGCAGAAAGAAAAGGAAAAAACGGAGCCCGAGCGTCTTGTAACACTCCAGAAGCCCCATGCTAATGGATGGATTCATCACATTCATTCAGGCCTTTCATGTACAGTATTAAGCAGTGATGGTGCACAGTTGCCAGCGCTTTGGCTAGTCCCTAAAATAGACTTGAGCGTCAGAGCTAATTATCCCAGTCCCAGAGGCATGAACAAACAGGTTCATATGACAGAAAATGTGGTGGGCTCTAAGGCAGTTGAAAAGAGTAGGAAACTGAAAGCAAGAACTTCGTGGCCGCAGGTGATGTTTTTGAATATTTGTCTTAATTTTTTATTCTATTTTTCTGCATGCTGTTGTAATCGAGTTTGTGTGCAGAGTAACAGCAGCGACTGTTGGCTCTGCTCCGTTTTGCTTACCATAATCCCCCATCAGAGCGGGTCTTCTATTAGCCCTTTGTGCTGTCTGTGCTCATGACAGGAAACCAAATGGATGTGGATGAAAGTAGTCCCCGTGCCCCCTCCCTCCCCCATTTTACAACATTTACACACACACACACACACACACACACACACACACACACACACACACACACACACACACACACACACACACACACACACACACACACACACACACACACACACACAGCTTTACCAAATTACTCTTAGTTTCACTTTTCTCTAAAGTGCCAGAGCGTATGCGCTTAAACAAAGGTGCCCCTGGATCCCTACCACCCATCAAAGGCAGAGTTGGATTCATCCCAGAGTCCTGTCAGGAGTCAAATGAAGCCATTAAAATCCCTTTTTCCCAGTGCCCTGACATTCAATTTTTTTTTTTTTGGTGTAGCATGGAGCTAACGCCCTGCACAAGGCGACGCATAACTTGTTGCAACTCAATGACCTGTTTCCAGATATCGCTATAGCCTGTTTTTCTTTGTAATAATTGTGTTGCTTGTATCATAGCCTCTATACAACACAGACATCTAACAACTGTCCTTTTCTGCTCAGGGACATTGTCATTGTGAACTAAGAGAAGAAGAGCCTGAGTCAGCCTGTGGAAGATTTGAAAGACAGGAACAGCATCACTTAATTTCTTCCTAAACCACTGTCTTCTACATTTTCTTCTTTCTTGTCGTTTACCTGCCTGTGAAGATAATTATGCTTTATGTTCTGAGCTAATTCCAGTGGGCAGACCGCTCCTTGAATCGCTGCACCACAGCTGGTCCCAGCGTGTGCACATCCAGCTTTCCGGCAGTGCTTGGTTTAATCACAGAACCTTTTGCAAGCCACGGCCATGAATTTCCAAATCCACGCGGATTTCCGCCTTTTTATTATGTTTATGTACAGGACACGTATGTATATTAAATGCTTTGGCTATACAAGTAAATCCACAGCAACCATGTCAGCACAACTGACACCGCTGTGGACGATTAGCAGGTGAACACTCAATCACAGTCCCCACAAGTATGTAAACAAGGGCTGAAGTGGCCTCTGCGCACTACATACTAGCGCCCTGCCTTTTGGCTAACCCGCAGCAGGCAAGGGCAACATTAATAATTTAACCAAACACTCAGACGTGATGGAGCGGACAAGGGAACCCGGCGAGATGCGCTCTGGTTGAGAGAGGCTATTAAATATGAAAACTATTTGTGGTGACTAGTAGTATTTTTGTTTTCCTATAGCTTAAAGTCCCACGTACTGTAGCGTCGCTTCCTCCAGCCTTGAAGAAGGTAAACTGTTTGATCAGGAATGATTAGGATGGAAGTATCTGCAGTCTGAATACTAATTGACTCTCTGCTCTCTGTTTGCTATTACCTTGGAGCATACATGGTTCAATCAACTGCAGATGAACTTCACCTTAAATGTAACATAATTATGTACAATTATTTTTCTTTTAATAATTTAATCTTGTTTTAGTTTGCAGTGGCTTACAAATAATCACGCACGCATGCACACACACACACACACACACACACACACACACACACACACACACACACACACACACACACACAGGCTTTATTCCTGTGTTGAGGATTAGATGGGTTCAGGGCCAGAGTGCCCCTCTGGTTGCAGCTCTCGCCTTGGCTTGGTGTTTAGGTGGGTTGGTGAGGGGGTGCATGAAACCCTCTGGGGGAAAGACTGCACTGAACACAAATCATTACTGCTCGTCAGTTGCTGCCACTCAGCCACTTATTTACACAGCAGCTTGGCTGAGATGTGGACACACACACACACACACACACACACACACACACACACACACACACACACACACACACACACAAACATACCTCATTATACATCAGGATTGTGGGGAAGAAATAATTGAGAAACACTGTTGTTTGTGTTGTAGTTTGTGGGGGCTGAGTGGGACAATACCTCAAGCCAAATACACACAATTCATCATAACTTCAAAGTCTGTTCCCGATAAAGTTTTCACAAATAATATCGGCGTGCAATTTTCTTTTGGGAGAAGAGTGTCAAGGGAGCCTCAACATGACAGAAAAGTGTTGCTTCAGCGATACACAGGCCCCCCTATCTAATACCTTTCCAGTGAATTATTTATGACTGCTATACTACGTAAGCTATATGTAGCATATTAAATACATAATCCTCTCATCTTTTATTGATGCTCCTTTTGATATGAGCCTCACTGATAAGTTTGATAAGAGAGCTTAATATGTAGGCCAGGAAGCAGATTTGACTGCCACAGTTGAGCCAATAATGACACTTCACCCAAGCCTGACTGACATCGCAGTTTGGTTCAGAAGTGAGGACTGGTAGGGTTGTAACTCGGACCAGATTGCTCCGTTGATGATCTACTGTAAACACTTGCACACAAGCCGTTCATACGATACGATACAACTTTATTGTCAGCCAAGGCTGAAATTCTTTGTGCATCCCTGGGTAGCTCGTGAACAAAAGAGGACATACACAAACGTAACATAACACTAACAGACATACATGAAACATTACCACAAATGACATAAACTTCCAAGTATTCCAAACACAAAGAGAACATGTACACCAGAAAATGACAAACATACACACAGACATTGTCATTGGAGACGTATATCCCTGAAATAGTATTGCACTGGATGTTAATGTAGCTGGTTTAACAATAGGATAGATTGATGTATGAAAGAGTTTTTAAGTCTGATGCAATTAAAAGAATAAAAAAAACAACCTAGGTATGCTCAGTGGTTGACTGTTTACACACCTTGGCTGGCGTATGAAAGGGAATTTCAGCTGCACTGTGATCAAATCTGCCACAGGACATATCTGTGTCAAGTGCTCATGGCCTCTGCTTCCTGTGTTTTTTATTGTGAGAGGGACGGATACATGCAGACAGAAAGGTGGGAGGGTGAGGGGGGACTCCCTTTGATGGGCTAAATCTCTTGCTTTATGGGGGGTAGTACGCACATACACGTACACGCACACAAACACGTGCACACAATCACATCACACAATTGAGCTAAGATACAATCCGCCAGTGTACAGGAAATGGGTTTTATCTATCTATCTAACGCGATGATGCTGAGACGCACCAGCAATTGCAGAGATAGCACTGTTTTGTCAGCTGAGGACTGCCAAATTGATTCTGATAATATGGTATAATTGCTGCAGACAAATGAGCTACCACCGAGACAAGTAATGTCTGTTTTTTTTTTTTTTTTTTTTGCTTTCGTTCAAAAGTCTTCAAACAAAAACTCATGGCTGCAAGCAGTGTGTTGACGCTATAAATATATCTAAAGCAGTTACAGGCAGTTAGTGAAACTAACAAAGTTACTTTGGCAAAAGCTAGGTTTACTAGTCCTAAATAAGGAGTATAAAAGTTAGGCTACTACTACTCTTTGATTTTGATCTCAAGAACTCCACCAAGACATAGTCATTGTCTGTTAGCTGAAAGGACAAGGTTACATTTCCAGCTGAATTCAATTGCTGGTTTTATCTTTTAATCAGAAACATTGTGTCTGTAAATTCAGATAGTGTAGGCGTTAGAATGAACACACACCTTGCATTGTATACTGTGATATTGTTGGGGAAACGATTGGACAGTAAGAAATGATACCCATTGTGATTGAATCACTCTGTCCTTTTGTGACTGCTGGGACACAAGGCTCTTTTTTTCCATTCTGCTCTTATCTGAGCCAGACTGATTGTGGCCACATAGCCTTCTTTTTAAACAAATGAGACAATTTTGTTCTCACTCGTTGAGATGTGCACACACAAAAGCACAGTGAGTGACATTCACCTTGTTTTGCCCTGCTGGATTTTTTTTTTGCTTTTTGTCTTGAATGCACAAAAAAAGAAGCTATCACTCTATCTTGTTAGCAGGTCACTGCACCTCTTCCTCACCTGCAATATCATCCACATTAGCATCCACAACAGCCTGTCCGAACCGACAGGACTGAGAGCAGAGATAAGCTGTAATGAGTGTTCAGCCTCTGTTGTGCAGGAAGAAGAAAGAAAAAAGCCCTTCCGTGCTGCACTGTAAATGGGGTGTCAACACAGGTCACATGCATGTATTTATGTCCAAATCAGTCTCTCACCAACAATACAGATTTTGTGAGGATGTGTGGTGATGCGTTAATGGGTGATATTTATGCAATACTTCACCTCCCATTCATGCCACCAGCGCCACAACATCCTCCAAGCTCTTTTGTTGTAGTCATACCCTTGGAGACTGGCACAGGCCTCACACTCTGTGTTGGAGCGCGAAGAAGAGAGAGGCCGGTTACAGGCGAACAAAGGTGCAAAACAAAGAAGTGTAATGGTTGAACAGATGTGGTCGAGCTGTATGAAAATGGTTGAGCGATGTATGAAAAGCGAGACCTGCTGAATAAAACAGAAATATGGTCCCAAGGGAGGAGGGGGAGGGGGGGGGAATCAACAGATAGCATCAGCACAAACAACTCCCTCCAAATCATTCTGCTTTTGCAGCTCACGGTATCTTAATTATATACACTAACTTAACACCAACACTGCCCATCCTTCAAATAAGGTTGTTTCCGGACACATTACAAATATTGGTACATCTGGTCAGTTCTGTGTTTTGGACAGAGAGCAGGTATGTAGGTCCCTGATCCCTGCACTTAATGCAGCGAGTAGAAAATGGTCTTCCTCCTCACCCAAATAGATTTTTAGTAGCCTTTAATGCTTTGTCATGTTTTGGAAATTGACAGGATACCTGTCCAGAAAAAGATTTTATGAGAGGATTTAAACTCTAAATTGGAAACAAAGTAAACATTACTTTGCTATCTGGTGAACCCATGTTTTGGTCAGTAATTAGTTTGTTGTGGTTTAAAGGTATTTATGCTTGGCAATAGAAAATAGAAATATCTGTGGACTGACCAGGGAATTGGCCTGTGTCTGCAGGCTGGATGTGGGAGGTGATGCAAGTCCACTCTTGTTACAAATAAAGTGCCTCTCACCGGGAAAAAAAAAAAAAGAAAAGCTTTCTTGACTTCAAATGGGGGCTTGACAGTCTTGTACACTACAGTAATAATATCTAAGAGACCTCCCTTTATGCCTCACACAGCGTCTTCACTTTGTAATCTAACTATGCCCCTGGTACAAACACTTAACCTCTTTAACCACACTTAACTCCACCAGTATTACTGCACTGTCTTCAGATAGCGTTCCCTCCTGTGCCCCAAGTTGCCCTGGATATTTTCTCCAGAGTTATTTAAAGATTTTTCTTTTTTAGGGGTTGCATCCAGTTTCAAGTAAAATAGTAATTGAGTCTCCCTCCCAGTGTTGGCTTAAAGGCTTTGATCTCTCCCATGCTCCAGTGTTAAATGGTTTCCTCCAAATCACTGTGAACATGCAGCGACTAGCCGCTCTTTTATCAGCAGCCCGCTAACAGCACCTCCTCGCCAACCACTTTGAAGCCCCAAACAACTCACTGTGAAAAGAACAGAAAAAAAGAGCAAAGGATGGGAAGTCCTGCATATGTATACTGTATAGGCTACAAGTCTGTTTTTATGAGTAAGAAGTTGTTTTCTAGGTTGAAGGCAGAATGGTGGGATTATTGTTGAGTCAGTTGTTAGGAAGAGGGTACAAATTGGAGACAATGTCAAGACTTTTTCTGAGCAAAAGAAATTCTATCATTAATGCTCCTATTATAATAATTGGCCGGTGTAATTGTCCGTTAATGTTGGGACTTTAAAATGGGGGTGACTCGGCTTTCTTGTTGTAATTAGCAAGATTTTCAAGCAGATGCTTATCTTAACAAGGGGGAGGAATTGAGATAGTTTGAAATGTTTTTGTGTCTGAGGCTGGTAATTGGTAGCAAGCTTATCAGAGGCAGATTGGCCACACTTGAGCGCTCAAAGGAGCCTGAATCAGAGACTGTGATCAACTGAACGGCTGCATGTGACCTCGAGTAGATTTGTCTGATGCACACTGCACTTTCATCCCCCATCTCTTCATACCAAATGCTGTACTTTACTGTTACCATCCTGTGAGGGAAATTGTACTGTACGCAACCCTTTCAATTCTTTTCTCCTGTGTTCGAAAAAAAAGTGACAGCAGTCAAGGACGAAATAGGCCAAAGACCCAGACTTTGAAATCCAATACTGATAAATTGCTGGGTGTTTGACTTTGCAAGGCGTACTGGATTATATTGATTTTCTTTCCTCTCTTGTGTGTATGTGTTTGTGTGAGCGAGTGTGATAGCAGAAAACCAGGGGCAAGAGAATGCAATATTGTGTTTCATTAAAAAATCTATAGGATATCTCATTACAGCCACATGATTTTCTTTAATATCAGGGTTCGTGGGAATGGGGTGGAGCAGGTGGGTGGCAAGATGAATGTGCTTTCCTGTCTCAGATGACTATCTCATCTGTTGTTGTTCATGGAGAAACGGGGGAACTGGGCTCAATCTGCCCAGTATGTCGACTACTTCCTGTTCATGTTTGCCCACTGCCTGCTGATTTTTCAACCGTATCGGGTAACTCATGCACGGCAGAGCTAACTAAAAACCTCTAAAATCCTAAAGTCTAGAGTGAATTTGGGCATTTTTGAAATATGTTAGTGTAGAGCTGTAACAATTCCAAATTTTGCTGTACAATGAATTGTCTCAGAAACAATTGCGATTCACAAAATAAGTCTCTTTCACTCAAATTTAAAAATATTTATTCATTTATTACTTTTTTAAACAAATTCAAGTTTTGAATGAATTCCAGGTACATCTTTTGGTTATATCTCTGTCATGTGACAGTGAGATAATATAGTAACACAAATAACACAGCCTATGAAGTAAACAACGCCTCTTTATTATCATAAAACATTTTTTCTAACTGTATCCTCCTTGTCATTTTTGTTGCTATGAACATGTATAGGCTCAAGTGCCAACAACTAGCATAGCTTTAGCTCAACAGTCTGACCAGTAATCACTTATATAATTACAATTTGGCATATCTAAACAAAACAAAACAATTAGCCTCAACGGTCATACGCCTTAAGACCTTAGCTAATATTAGCAATTATTTGCAGTGATACAAAGAAACCGCGGTTACGTAAAGGGATTGACAATTAGACAATTATGTAATAATTGTTACAGGCCTACATTAGTGTCATCACTTCATTTTTATTTACTGTATACCACTGATATCTGAGCATGTCCCGCCAAAAGGGTTTCAAAACTAAACAGTGCTGTGTGTTGTTTCCTTGCAGTATTTTAAGTGCATAGTTTGTCTTAGCACCTGATGGTTTTCTTGAGTTTGATTTGAAGAGCATCTTACTTAAAAACAGCAGATAATAGCGTCTGCCGCCACAGTGATATTTTAAGTGGGCTTTCTCCGACAACCAGAAAAGGTTAGTCCAATTCTCAAATCCTGACATTAAGTGATGGTTTTGACCTTTAGTCTGACTGCTCTGTGGGTATCCATTTAGCCCAAGAAATGTGCTGCTTTTTTCTTTCTTTCCAAATATTCACCATGAGGCAGTGTTTTTGACGTTCTCGCATCTCTAAACCAGCTCTCACAGTATGCTTGTCTGTGTTGCTGTCGTCTCAGTAGGCCAGTTCTTCAACATGGGCCTGTGGGGAGGCTGATAAGAGGGGGAATTTGAGCCTCAATCAGTGCTGGTTAATTATCACAACCAGGGGAGGTGAGAAAGGGTTCCCCGTATACCCAATCCCTCCTGGATCTCTGTCTCGCTCTCCAACACACTCCTGTTGGAAACCCTGTCTTGCATTCCATTCTTCAAGTGTTATTTTCCCTGTTTGGGTGTATTTCTATTCTATGTGTACAGTATTTATGTTCAGCCATACTCAAAATAATGGAATAGACATGTCATTCTTCCCTCTGTGATCATTTGACACATGTTGATGGCCTTCACTTTATTGTTTTATTTATTTATTTACATCAGTGTTATGTCTCCTATGATAAGAGGGCTAACTTGGTAACATTTTCATTTATACATATAGTATAAGTGATGGTTTGGTTTAGGGGTAATTGTAAAAATGTTCCTATTTACCCAGTAGGACAAACACATGGATAGCCTTTGGCCACTGTATTTTTATTTGGATTGTGACAGCAGCCTAGCCTAGCCAAGCACAATTACACGGTTTCAAGCGTAATTAAGAGTTATGTATTTGTGAAGTCTCTAATTCCATAATTAAAAAGACATTTTGATTATATATATATATATATCTTGTTTAAATGCGCTGCCATTGCAGATGAATACAAATATGCATATTTCAAAAACATGGGTTCCAAATGTAATTGTTGTTAACGTTGATGAAAAATGAATGCCACTCTAATGAGCGCAAGCATGAATCATTCAGCATCGGAGGGCTCTTTCCCTACTTTTCAGAGGAACAGATTTTCTACTAGCCATTCAATATGCTTTTCAAACCGCATGCAGGGAAAATAAAAAATAACCTTATAAGTTCAACTGACTTAGCCTAAGTAAGAAAAACAGTATGATTCACCAAAAGCCAAACCATCCTTCTACTTGTAATCTCTAGGCATGGCTTTTAACTTTTAAAATACATACACAGTAGTTTTGGCTAGATCTGGTAGGGCACAGTGGGTCCTTCAGAAGCTCAGTGATGTCGGAGCTTTGCTCTCATTTAGGCCACTAGGATCCTAGATGTGGACAGTGTCTAAGACTGCCCCCTCCCCCCATCATACACATATATTAATTATTACACTGATTTAAATGCACAAATTTGAAGGAACTGAGAGCATTACATTTTACTGGAATTGTATTTCATATTTAATGTGACAAATAGATACATTTATTGATTTGTTTTGCCCAGTTCTTCAACCAACACTTATTTTACAATACTTTAAGCTATTAGTTTTTTGATTTAATCGTTTTAGTCCATAACATGTATAAAACAAAGACCAATGCTGATCACAAACTTTCAGAGTTGACAGTGATGCCTCTTAGATTGCTTATTTTGTCTGAACAAAAGTCAAAGAGCAGAGCATTGGATATTGTTACCTTACATGCTGACCAGTTTATTCATTGCCTTTTTAGTTTTTCAACTGGTTTTATGTGGAACCCTGTTAGGAGCTGCAGCAAGAGTACTGTCTCCATGGTGGTCTTGGGTTGAGCTTGAGCCTCTCACTGCAAAACAGGAAATAGGGGTCAGTGTGTGTGGTTATTGGTGATTATGTACTCAATAATTACTATGATACTTTTGCATGACAAACTAATAGTAAGAGTGCCATGCCCTAATGAAAACACATTGCACATGGTTGTTTAAATTTTATATTTTGTCGGACTCTTCCACTCAAAAGCATTTGCTAATCTTATTAACCAGCAGACCAATTTTAGGATTCTTTATCTGATTAAAGAGAGACTGACATTTGTATTAGAATTCAGTATTCAGTGAAACCAAAGCTGATGGCGTTGCAGTGACCCAGCCCGCCTGTGACCCTGTCATGTTTTCTCTGGGCCTTCAGAGTTTGACAATGGCAGTCAGCAGACAGGATGACAGAGAACTGCGAGCTGAAAAAATTGGATCCTTTCCTCTTTTAATCTGCCAGTTGAGTGGGTGCCAGTGCAGGACAGCCAGTGTGCACTAGGAGCCTCAGTCATTTTGTCCATCCCTTTATGGCTTGGCCTCAACCCTTCATTTAATCAAATGCTGTAAGGAACACTGCGAGTACCAGAATCAGTGGCTTGTGGTATCCCTGATCATAGCCACCTCCCTCAGGCATGCCAGACATTGCTCCTGGCATCAGCTCTTAAAAGAAATACGTGACCGACCACACTAACTCTAACAAAGTTATGTTACAAATCTGAACGAGAGAGGCATTCTTCTGTCATTAGGGATGTTAACAATGTTAACTATAAGTTACACATCAAATATAAAAAGTAATAAAAAGTTTGTTGCATGGTAAAAGAACACAATTACCATCACTACTTTTTCTAGTTAACTTGCTAGCGCAAAACTCTTTTTTTGCTGTTGCTCTGGCTCTCACTGCTGAACGGCGCTTACAACGGCCAGCTACATGATACATGCCATGCCACTTTATCGATGCGCACTGGCGGGTTAAATCGGCCGTCCTACACGCAGAGAATGCCAGGCAGACCCACAGCTCACAACCTCACAGCTAAACTAATTGATTGCAGTGTAGACAGGCTCACACATACGTTGCGTGTCCATGGACCACTGAGGTCTTGTGGCCGCCGGTCGCGTGAATGCGAAAGCGGTTCCATACTGGGGAAGTGGCTGCTTGTGGTCACGACAATGCACGCAAAATCGGGGCTGCGCGAGCGTTACAAGTCACTGAATGCGGGAATGTCCGAGCCTCCCACACGGGTAAACTGGGACTCAGTTGCCTTGCTTGTCAGTTCATGGTTACTAATTGGTTAACGTAAAAAAATAAAAATCTAAATTAGCATCCTTATCCATCATTAAACATCTCCTTTACTTTAGTTTGTCATTGTGACTCATGGACTTTAATGGTTATCCTTCCAGCCTGGGATTATGTCATTTCTCACATTTCTCAAGACTCATTTTAAGAGATAAATGTCTTTCGTAGCATTGAAAACACTAATCTGTCTTAATAACTGTGCCCCCTTCTCCTCTCTTTTATATTACCTAGTGATGAAATAGGTGTCTCCACTCAAAACTTCACTTATTTGACTCATTTCAAGTCAAGTGCCCAAAATTTCAATGTAACAAAATGAAAAGAAGCAAGCTAGCCGCCTCTACTTGCAGCCACTTTATAGTAGAATCCTTAAGGAGACCTCTGTATTCGTCTTTTGATTAGAAAAGGACTCCTTTCCTTTTTTTCCCCAAATAAATACATACCTCGAAAAAAAAAAAAAGTTAGTTGCAGCTCCTCCTGTTCTATTAAAAACGCGTAGTCCCTTCACACTTGGTCTCGATCATTATTTCCCTGAGGTATTGTTTTGGTGACAGATGGGCTTTAGACGGGAGTTTGGAGAGACGGGAAGATGAAGGACTCTGCAGAGAAAGAGACACAGAATCAAGGTATAAAGATGAAGGAGTTGGGGGGGGGAAGCAGAGACAACCATTTCCGTTAGTGTCATTAAAGCGACCCCAACACTGAGGGTGGAAGGACAAACAGTGGAGGGATGGATGGATATGAGAGGCAGCAGCCTAGTGAATGAAGTGCTCATGTTCATAACAAAGTGCCATCTCCCCGCTATCTATCTTTACCTGCATGGAAGGTTTCCATTCATCTTTGATGTGCTGTTAATGATTTTGTACACTCTGCTAATTTTTTCCTTATGATAGTCTTAATGATCAGAGATCCAGTTACATACAGTATAGGAATACAGAGCAACGAGATTGAAAATGGTATTCCTACATAATAATAATAAGAATATCTATATTAACATTTAACCTTTTTGTACAAGTGCCATTTTACAATGGTTGTAAATGCCTGTCAAGTGTGTTTTTCCCCCGGATTTCCTACTCCAGAAGTCCTAGCCACAGAAGGGCCTCTGTTGTTGAAAATGTGACTGGTTTTGAGAGTGGTCTGCCCCTTTCTCAAGAGCAGCTCAATAAGGAGGGTAGTCAATATGGCTGCTCTCAGGCGGTGGGTCAATGAGGGAGGAGGCTTCCTGCTGAGCCAAGAGTAGAATAGAAGAGAACAGGGGGTCTTTGTGTGCAGAGTATACCCTCACCCACTCCTCTTCACTGCCTTTCCTGGGATATTACACCTAACATTGAGAGACTGTGTATTGGTCTGCAGGAGTTGTAAGCTGTATACAGGTTGCTACAGAAAAATACATTCATCCATGTCATAGAATACATGTTATACAAGTGAGATATCCACAGCTTTTCTCAGATTACTCAGGACATGACAGAGATGTTGCAAGCAGAAATATTTTGACATACATTCTGTGAGTACACACACACACACACACACACACACACACACACACACACACACCCCTTGACAGCCCTGTAGCATCTAAAACATGCTTTCAACACTGGCTCATGATGGGAAATACCGCACAAACTCAATTTCTCCATTCTCTCTCTCATCTGAGAGCAAAGGGAGAAACTGTGAGGGAGAGAGGAAGGCAGCATATCAGGGCTCCACCTTTTAAGCTGGGCTCCCAAACCTTTTATGACTGCTGAGCAAAGTGGATGTGGGAAAGAGGTAACAGCCCATACTTATCAAGCAGACAACCTCATTTTCTAGCCCCTTGCTCTCCTCTCCCTCGTCACTGGTTGCCCAGTGTGGTGGTTCCTATTTCTCAAAGACAAACGGGAGGGGGGGGGCGCGCGCTCCCACACTGCTGGGCCTGAATTGATTAGACTACCCACACTGTAATGTGCTTTTCTTTAACTCTGCAGCTGTGTTGTTAAAAGCCTGCAGTGTTTCACTACTAATACGTTCTGGCATAAAGATGTATGTTCTCCATTTCAACCTTAAAAAAAAGAAATGTAAGGGGAAATTAATTTTATTCAGGTACAGTTTGCGTTACACACAGTCATCTGGTCGCCATATAAACTAGTGCAATATCCAAATCGCAGGGGGGCGCAATATTTGTTAAAGGCAAAATATGTGTCAAACCATTCTGAATTACATATTGTGGTGCTGCAGATACGCAGCTTACAAATCCTATCCTACAAACTGTTTGGTACAGATCCTTGCAAAAATCGCACTATAATCATTTACATTTTATTTTTGTTGATATTTTTTCAATTTAAAATGAGAATAATTACACATAAATGATCCTTCCCTCCAATATCGTGAATCATATCGCAATTGCAATATCAGTGAAAATAATCACAATTGGATATTTTCCTCATATCGTGCAGCCCTAAGACCTGTGTATATTATTGATGACTATATTACAAGAACAACATCTTTCTGTACAAGAGACAGCATTCCCTTTTGTTACATTTACTAAATCTCCTTTTCATTACGTTCTGTTGCAGCAAGATTTGTTTAGATATTTCCCCTGCACTTTAATGATGCATGGGAACATACGCTCTGTTGAGTTTTCACTCAGCACTTCAGAAAACATCAAGAGAACACAGCCCGTTCTGAAGGTGTTCATTTGAAAAAATGTTCCAGTCAAAAACGCAACCTTGTTAGTTGCCAAAAATAAACTTTTCCTTGGCTTTGACCTAAAAGTTGAAGTCTGATTACACTTTTGCCTTTTTGTAATGAGTTTGTTTTCAGTCAAACATGGCAGAGATCCTTGCTTCCTGCTGAGATGTTGGCCTTATTCAGCTCATTTAGCCTGCCTTCTTATCTTCCTCATACTCTTACAGGAAAGACAGTTTGGGCTTGTTAACCTTTTAATGTTAACCACAGACACGGTTTTCCAGCCTCATACTTTGGTGAAATTGCTTATGGTTGAAGTTCAGAGGCCTGTATTGTATTGATGCTTTGTTGTAATTCCTAAGGGACCAAATAAACAGGTGTTAGAATTTTGGTATGTGCGCTCATACATCAATTTGAAACTAATTGAATTTGCCTTTTTAGTTGCTGTATAAAGGATCTTCCACACTGTAGACCTTGCAACCAGGATTACCGTAGCTTCTTGGATGAATCTATTCTGAGAAGCTTTTCCTATGATTTCTACTGTAGTTTTTTTCCCACATGCTACAATGGAAATAACAAACATTTGGTTAACAATTTGGAATAAAATGAAAGCCTTTTGGCAGCTAATGTCGCTTTTCATCAAAATATTTGTTTAGTCTTCATGCAGTGAGTCCAACATTGATTACGCTGTCCCACCTTCCAATGTTATTGGAGTTTGGACTTTGGCCACTACCTGGGGCATCGTTGTTTTGCTTTCTTCTCTGTTGGCGTGGGTGTTTGCCTGAAGTTTTTGAGGGAAATTATTATAAATAATGTGGAAAAAGTGTTATAAGTGTAATTAAGCACAAACCAGCCCCTAAGCTTGCCATCAACCCCTCATACCCCCCTCCCCCGGTTTATCTCCATCTCTAGTCCCATCTTCTTCTCTTCCCCCTGCCCTGCGCTACTGACACAGTGGATGTTGTGTCTGCAACTGAAAACAGATGGTTCGCCATTTTGTTTGACAGTAGAGCTGAAGCTAAGCCCTCCCCTACTGCTCATACGACGGGGATAAAAAGCTGCTGAAGGCGGCTGTTTTGGCTCTGATAGAATGCCGCAGGACCCTCAAGCAGATTCATTTTTCTACTCAGAGAGCGGCTGAAGATGGTCTTTTGACTGGAAAAGAGCCAATCTTGGGCCTGGAAGCTCTGCCCAACCCACACGCCCACCGTTCCAGCAGCGTAAAGCAGAGATGATTAAACATGCCGTGGTGCCTGTCTCTGGTCTGCAGGAGAGACAAATTCTCCCCACTGCTACTCGACTGTGGTCTCTCTCCATCTGTCATGTACGCCATCAGTAAAATACATTTTCTGGTGTTGTCACATTCTGCCCAATATGTACGCCAGGCCACTCTGAATGTATTGATTTCCAGAAATCCGCCGCTTACTTCAGTCTAATTTGAAACCACTCGCTTACTGCTAAGACTTGCAGTTGGAAATGTGTATTGTTGGCTTAGGACATGGAATATCTTATTTGTCACTGCTGTTTATTCACTTTAATCTCACATCTACTTCTGCCTGAAGGGATTTTCAAAATAAAATATTGTATGTATGAACACTTGTGCTATCTTAAAGTTTGGTATGCTGAAATTTTGCTTTACTTGCTAGGATCCAGTCTGTAGCTACTTACTTGCAGTAAAATCTGATTTGAAACTTGCCAGTTTAAGTTTAACGTAAAAAAGGGCACAGTAGCAGTCATAAGAGGATATAACTAAGATGCCAGACAGGAGATGTGTTTGTACATTTCTTTGTTTTTGATGAAGGGACCATGCTTATTAAATTGGCCTTGATACATCAGAAAGAGTGGCGAAGGTCCAATGCTGTCCATTGAGACACAATGAGGACACTATTTCCCCTTTCTCTATTCTTGTCTTGTGCATCATCAAGTTAGTGCAGAGACGATTGCACAGCATAGTTGGCACGCAGTTTTCTTACTTCTATTCTCTAAAGTGGAAAATATCTTTTCAATTCAGTCATTTTCGGAAGGGTTTTGCTGTAATTGTTTGTGCTTTCAAGAGCACTGAGTGCACTGAGGACAAGCAGCCATATTGCCGCTGTAATGGACCGCGCATCGCATTGCTTCTCCCTTTGGATCTCACGCTGGGGACTTTGTGCCGCAAGCTAGAGAAATTACCTTGTAGTAGTTAAATAGCTGAACCATTGACATAGCATCTCTCTTTTCTGTCTTCCTCTCTTTCTGTCTCTTTCTGGTCTCGCCTTCCCCTGGAGACATGCCATTTCCTTGGAAAAGAGCAGGCATATTTTAAACTGCATTTAACATTCAGCCACTTATTTCACTCCGTTCGCTGCATTATTAAAACACCTTCATACCCTCTTAATTATTTTTCTAGCTCTCCTTCATCCCTGCAGAACTGATAATTGGTGTTATTTATCCAAACAATACCACGGTGTGACTCTTAGGGTGGGAGCGCTTGAATAATGGATGAGGACAAATGCAAAGCAATTGCACTTACTCTGACTTTGGCACTATCCATGCCAGTGCAATGTTACCATTTATGCTCGAGGAAGGAAATGGCAACAGCGTTCCAAAGTGTTTACTCCTTCGCTGCACTCTCTACTTATAATAAAGAAAGACGTGATATTAACTTGCCAGGGAGGCTAGACTGGGTTAAATTTATCAGTTCCTCTCGTCCAAATCCAGTGGGGCATGTGGTTTCATAATGAAAAGCCTCTTGGAGTCTCTGGGATAGACCGAGGCACAGTGGCTGAAAAGATAGAATGAACAAAAAGATGTTTTGCTTTGCAAACATTTCATTCAGTGGCACTTGGAGTCCTGTAATGTCCTTTCATTTCAGCCATCAGTACATTTTATGTGAGTAGGTTTTAAAATGTTCCATTGAAGTCAATAATGTTCTGGGAGATGTCATTTTGCAGTCACTTGTTGTGCTGTTGAACCCAAAAAGCAGCTTCAGCCGTGGTCCCATGTTTCCCAGAGTGATAGTCAGCAGTCATCTGCTTTAGAATGAATGTAAACCATTTTTTAGTAATATGTACTCATCTGTTTCATCATGAAACTTTTCAGATCTTTTTCAGCATCTGCAGCAAAGCTTAAAATGTACACTTCCACCACTGGAAAGTTGACAAATGCTGGTATGACGATTGGCATCAGCAGTGACCAAGTAACAGATCAGTTGTTGGATAGTCTTTATCGACGACGTTTTATTTCCGGGATTGTTCAGGTGCCGCAGGAATTCCGCCGGTTTAAAAAGAAATGGCAATAAAACCAGAGCACGTATTTCTCCCATCCCTAAATGTTGTGTGGACTTGCCAGACCCTCCTCCGCAGCGCTGTGGAGAGAGGTCTGGCAATGCGAGACTAGTTGTTGGACATCAACAATAATTGAATTGGCTGCTCAGGCCCAAGTGGTCCTGTTCTAAACATTACATAGTGAAGAGCATCCAGCTAATATCTCTGTTCTCCCCTCTCCCGTGTTGTCCTCCAGGTTCAGCAGCGCAGCCCTTCAGCCCCTTCTGGTTCAATGTGGAGCCCCAGGACACACTGGCCATTCGGGGCAACTCTGCGTTCCTCAACTGCTCGGCCCACAGCGACGCAGCTACGCCGGCACGCATAGAGTGGAAGAAAGATGGCACCTTCATGAGCCTGGTTTCAGATGAGAGACGAAACATACTTCCCGACGGCTCGCTGTTCTTCACCCACGTGGTCCACTCTAAGCACAATAAGCCTGACGAGGGCACCTATCAGTGCGTTGCCACTATCGACAACCTAGGATCCATTTCCAGCCAGACGGCCCGTCTCTCAGTAGCAGGTAAGGGCTGCCACATTTATGTCTTGAACACCATGGTTAAAAATGAAGCTTTTGTTGTAGTGAGTGTTTTTTGACCATTCAACATTCGCCCCTCAGATTATGGGAAGAGTTGAGATAAGTGACTTTAACAATTCTGAATGCACACCAGCAAAGGCTTTACACACCCATCGTACGCCTACACAAGTGTTTTCTCTGGTGCCGGCTGATGAGCGCTCTCTCAATGTTCCAATGTGTACAGTACAGGCCTGACTGTGAAGTGAAAACACCTGTGTGTACGGACCTCAACAAACTCCCAGGCTACGTTTACACGTGGCCGGCTATTTTCATAAACGGACATTTCACCGTCTCCGTTTTTAAAAATAACATTGTGCAAATCCTTCAGTTTTCAGAAAAGTGTTCGTTTACACAAACCCGTGTATATATGCCGCCAAGAGCGTGCCAAACCTGTAGGTGGCAGTGTAACGAGAAACTCAAGCCCACGTTAGCCAATCAGAATCCCGAAAAATGGCAACAAGTCGGCTACCTAAACCTCCGTTTTTCTCAGTTTACATGCAAACGTGCAAACAAAGTTTTCCAAAATCTCCACTCTGGCCAGAGTTTTTAGAAAGAATCGTTTTCAGACGCAAATTCTCCGTTTGTGTGTAAACGAAGGGCACAAACAAAGAGAAATGTCTCTGTTTTTCAAAATAACCATGTACGTGTAAACGGGGTACCAGTTTAGCTCTTCTCAGCTCTCACCTTTACCGGTCCTAATAAACAACAATAACTGAATATACCTGTGTGGGTGTGTGTAAAAGAAGGTAGGAAGGAAGGACAATAGTAAGTGAGAAGTAAAAGTGGTATGCAAAATGCACATTGCATAGCATAGAAAACCAAGATGAGATGAATACTATTTAAAGAACAACTCATCACCTCTTTCTTACATCTTTCTCATTCTTACATCAGTCTCAATTTTTAATAAACCGTGTAAGACGTCATGCAATATAAAAGATTTCTTTCTTTAACCATTTCTTTGACATGTTTGCTACTCCACGGCTACGCTGCAGATACACACCCACACCACACAACATCTGAAGGCGTGAAGAGGTTCTTTAGTTGCTTTGCCGTGTTGATTGTTTTTTGTCCTTGAATTGCTCAGCCATTTGTACTTTCTCATACATAAAATCCTTCACCTTGCTGGAGCCTGAATGCATTGCCCTACTGGATAAATGCTTGTAAAAGGGTCTGTTGTTTTTTTTTTTTTCCATCACTAGTCCTACAATATGACCTTGTTCGGTTTAGCAACAGCAAGTGACGTGGGATTATTAGGTGTTCTGAGTCAAGTCGCGCCCCCGAAATTCAATTTGCAGATGGAGGAGCCACAGAATGCGGTTACTGTGTGCTTTCTGCTCAGCGGTGCTCTGCCAGATTTAAGTCGCTCAAGAGAGGCCTCTTGTTGACAATGGGATAGTACAGTATAAGCCTCTCTGATGCGGAGTGCCTGTGTGAAGTTACTGCCTCACTGTGATTCTGTTTCTTCTCATAAGCTTTTGAATTTCAAGTTAATGAGGCAGCACATTATCGGAGAGATTGAGAATATGTTGTCTAACCGCATGTGCAACATAATTCTCAGGCACTATTTGTCTCGACAAAACTTACATACAGTGTGGACACAGTGCTTCGGTGTTTAAAAAGAATACAGCGAATGACCAAATAAAAAGTATTTAACATGTGATATCATAGACACCAGTGGACCAGAATTATAACATGTGTAAGACCCTGTAGCTGGATTTGGGAGATGATATATTTACTTGTTTCTTTGCCACAGCTGCCTCACATATTGCTTATCCAGCAGCAGCAGAGATATGTGCTTGGTATAATAACCAAACAATATACTTATTAACAGATGTTTTAGCCATTTTCAGCCTTAACACAACATATTATAATGTTGATGTGATAGTAGATAATTAGTGTCTGGTGTTTGTGTGTGTGGCTGCCATAGCTTGTTCTGAGCCTGCCTGACCCTGTGGTCGCAATGGCAGATACAGAAACAGATCGTAAACACTAAAAGAAAAAAGAACACAGGACAAGAGTTTGTGTGTTTTTTTTATGTATAAGTGTACATTAGTAAATGTCAATGTGTGTGTGTGTGTGTGTGTGTGTGTGTGTGTGTGTGTATCTTCAAGTCTTTTCAACCATAGCTGGGCAGTAGACAATCCGTCCCGCCATTCATCAATATCTGTCACACAAGCTGCATCGACGTATGATGCAGAGGGGACTTGTTTAGTTCCTGTGCCAAGATGGGTTCTGCTATCAGACAACCTCGCGGCCCTATGGGATCTGCTTGGGTCAACCATGATGGGATGTTAGATTCAATCAATTTCTACTTGAAAAGGGGAGCAGGTGAAATCTGTCAGCTATTACATACACACACACGCATTGACACACTTTTCACATGGAAATTCGTTGACGTAAAAGCTTAAACCATTGTGCACCTACGCACACAAATGTTGAAAACAAGCTATTGCATTTATGGTTCTACTTGCGCACACACACACACACACACACACACACACACACACACACACACACACACACACACACACACACACACACACACACACACACACACACACACACACACACACACACACACACACACACACACACACAACCACTGATGTATCTCCAGTTGGCTGGCAGGTGGCCAATAAAAAAGGTTAATTGCAGTGTAGAGAGAGCAGGCCATTAGGCCGCCATCAGACCCAGGAACGATGGTGCAGGCGGGGGCGGAGTGGGCGTGACCTCTCAGATGTAATGATGGCATGAGTCACGGATGGCTAGCGTGCCAGGGAGCAAATCTGACAAGTACCGGGGCAATATCTGAGATTGATTTGCGAGGAAACGTGCGGCTCATTCTTCTGAAGGAAACTCCTCCACTTCCACACATCACGGCACTTTGCTCTTCACAGAATTGCTGATGTTTGAATGAATAGTGCTTAAATGATGAGTTAATTTAATCAGTAAGTCGACCAACATAAACTTTTCGTATCAATTCGAGCCAGACCAATATATCGTCGGGCCGATATTAGGCATTTTTCCAAACTATCGGCATTTATAATGGCTGATAAATGAATATTTAAAAAATAGAATAAAAACGGACGAAACACCCTTCAACCATTTTTATGAGTGTTGGCGTTGCGTAGTTTTTCCACCACAGGGTGCTCTACAACGTCCCTGTTGGAAACACTTTTCGATTGTTGTTGTTGCTATTGTGGTTTTATTCAAAGGACTTTTAAGGGTCATATCTTAAGTTTGTATTTCTATATATTTTATTTATCTGAACTTTAATATATTTTGATGTTCCTTTTGTTCTGTTGTGACAATAAAACAAACAAGTTTATTTTTAAACTGCATTATATTATTTTAGTGAGGACTCAAAAATAACTACAAATAACTATTGTTAGGGAAATCTGTTTATGTTTTTGTATCGATATCGGCCTTAAAAATCCTTTATCGGTCGGGCTCTAATACATCATCAAAACACATCAAAATACACGCTGGATATAACGTCATGTGAAAATTTGCTTTCTTTTGTCAAGTTAATATCAATATTGAGAGATATATATATATATATATATATATATATATATACTAAATATTTAGGGTTTATTTCCTGTAAGACAAACAAATGAGCTGCAGCATTTAGTTGATGTCGGTTGACATTAAAGTCATCAGCAACTATTTTGGTAATTGATTAATTGTTTCAGTCATGTGGCAATTCATTTTTAAAGCAAAAATTTCAAATATTTGATGATTCTAGGTTCTCAAATGTGAGGCTTTTCTTTACCCTTTTATTATAGTAAACTGAACATCTTTGGATTTGGACTATTGGTCGGATAAGAGATGACTTCTGAAAATAGATAGTTGATTGATTCATTAATTTATCATTCAAATAATTGTTTGTTGCAGCCGCATACACTGCTGTGGCTGTAACTAGTCAATGAATGGAGTTAATTAAAGTTAAAAAAAATTCATTAAAATATCATTGATAGAACAATCGATTATGGAAACAAGATGATTAGCGCAGTTTAACTTCAAAACCTCAAATTTCTTAGTAATGCCTTGATGATTTTTGAATTAATTGACTTCCAAAATCATATATATATATATATATATATATATATATATATATATATATATATATATATATATATATATATATATATATATATATATATATATATATATATATATATATATATATATATATATATATATATATATATACACACACACACACACACACACACACACACACACACACACACACACACACACACTGTAAATGGTTGTTGGGACATCTCTTATTTTCCATATTGCCCAGCTTTGAAGTGTCTCCCTGCCTTGTGTTTCCTCTTTGCTCTTGCTTTGTCATCCAGTCTGCCTCTGTGTGTTTTATCCTGTGTGTGCACAGTCAGATACTGTGGAAACACAAGCATACTCAAAAGAAAGAGAGGGGGAGTGGGGCCCAATCTTATGTATTCAGTTGGAGTCTCTGTAAGAGAAAAGGAGGGGGGAGAAAAAGTATAGGGGCAGAGAGAGCGAGAGAGCGAGCGAGCGGTATACAGCAGTGACGGCCAGGACACCGAGCGAGACGCGAGTAATGAGAATTTCCATTTTAACTGTCTGCTGTTCTCCCACACAGCCGACCTTCCTCCCACTGGTACGCTTTGAACTCCTCCTTAAGAATTGCTTGAGGTGAGCCCCACCTCACCCCCACTGAACAGGGAAACCCCCAAAAGAGAAAACGGAGAATTAGTTTAGCCCTTTCTCTCTCTCCCTCCCACTATCTTGCAAGTCTTTGTTTTCCTTTCTGACCTCTCAGTATGTAGATGAGACAATTCTCTATTCAAATATATCACCTTTTTTGTTTCTTCCCTATCTGCTCCTCTCTGTTTTTCTAGTGTTTTCTTCCTCTCTCACCTATAGGCGACTGTGGTTTATTGAGATAACCAAGGCCACTTATGTATCTCTTTGCTTTGATATCAGGTTTGACTGAAATCTAATTTCTCCCTCCCCACAGTAGTAGAAATTATAAACGGAACACCAACGCTCTTCATGTGTCATGTGTGTCACCTCGTATTTAAGCATGCTCATCCTGAGCATAGAGGCGGACGCCCTTTGAAGGATTTAGGGGAGTCTGCAGATTCTTTAATCCCTTTTTTTGATGTATTTTAATCTGGTTTTTTTGTGTGTGTTTTGGGGGGGTGGTAGCAGCACCCCCAAGGACATGACAGCTTGAAAATGTGAAATCATATGATTGCGTCACTATTACATGGATAGCCCTTTGTGGTATTGTCGGAGACATTTTGTAGGACATACAGTTGATTAATTAAGTTGGCATCTTAACATATTGTGAATAATCTAACGTCAGCTATGTTTTCACAACAATGAAATGAATGTCAGCCAAACATGGATAAAGACATTCAGTTGGGATAAAACATCGTCATTGTATACAAAATGGAAACGCTGCAAGAGAACCAGAACCCATATGCAGTAGCATATACAGTAATTATCAAGTGTTTAGTTGGATAATATCTGATATCAAACAATTACAGATTCAAAGCACAGAACAAAGCACAGTCACTCTTTAGTTCTTTAAGGTGGAGCGTTGCATCGCTCTTCCGTGCTTTGACAAACTAACACACATACTGTGTAATATCTTTTTGCTAGCTAAGTGTAATCCGTCCGATAAACCCTGCCAGCATGGACCATGTTGTATATCATCAAGCTCATCATTCAGTTTTTGTTGTGACTGTGTTAAGACGACCGGTAGTTTGTGGTTTGACTTGTATTGGGTTATGTTAAGAGGAACATGGGCAACACGGCTATAGAAACCTGTTTGGCCCTTTACAGTATATTTTTCTAAGAAAAGATCATTACTTAATAACTACATTCAAACGTAATGAGTAAATAAAGTCTCTTTCCAAGCTGAACAGTTAAAGCTTTTGAAATACAACTACATATAACTCTCTTCAAGCTTCTGCATCATATTTTACTTGACTGTTGTCTTGCAGTATGTAAAATTTACTTTTATTGAAGTGATCCTGATATCAGCCAGTTCCTAAATGTGGTAGGGGATAGGTGAGAGATGGGATTTTTGATTTTTTTCTTATTCAGGTTATTGGAGTGCATAAGAACCCGTTCTCAGATTTTCTGCCTTAACCTGACTCCTGTGAATAACTGTTTTCTTTTTGTGCACTTAGTCTGTGTCACCTTGTATCATTAAACTCACCCTGATTAAAAAGAGAGAGAGAGAGAGAGAACTAAACTTTTATCTCAAAGGCTGATCTGGTTCCATCGGCGATAAAAGCCCAATCTGATGATGTCTGACCACTCACTGAGCTGCATGCATTCATCCTACTTATCTTTTCACACTACCCAATAATTGCTGCTACTACTACTTTTTCATTTCTCACTCTTTCTCCCTTGTCTTGTTCTCTTTATCTTATCCTATTCTCTCACTGAATCAACTTCCTGTCCTTTCTATTTTACCCGCTTTACTACATATCTCTCAGCCCTCTATTTTCTCTTTATTATCCTTATAGCCCTCCACCTCTCCACTACTTGCTCTCTCACACACACACACACACACACACAGACACACACACACACACACACACACACACACACACACACACACACACGTTTTGCAGTTCCACAGTGGCTGCGCCCAAGTCATAGAGTGCCGAAATGGAAAACAACCAGTAATAAATGTCAAAAACAACAGAAAACATCTCCCTCGTTCTCAGAGGAACCCCATGTCATTGTTTTCCTCTTAAAAATGTAATCTTTGTATGCGAGTGTCATCTATACACACCAAGCTGGCTAAATTTCAAAACAAACAAATCTTTTCCTGCCCTGCTTTCACATTTCATCCATAATAAGTCGACCTTTTACACACCCATAATAAACTATGCTCTAACAAAACAATCTCCTCCCTTTAATCTGAAAATGAAACAACTTTGTTGTATTTTAGTTGGGGGGGGGGGGGGGGGGGGGAATCAAATAGCCCAAAATGGCAGCATAGATTCTGGTAGTTTCCAAATGTACACATCATTATTTATTTATTTATTTATTTACAAATGTACATACTGTAATCACACCTATACATAGCCATATTCTACTGCTCTTCATACTATTCATCATACACTTACTCTACTGCTCTTATAATGTTACCACACTGCACATGGCTGTACATACTGTACATATCTGTCTATATGGTTCATACAGAATATCCATATTCTGTTTTTCTTATATATTCTGCTAATACACTGCATATATCTATATTATTCGCACTACTAGTATAATTTCACTGCTACTACATTGCACATATCCGTACATGTTGTTCATACATTGCTCATATTACATAACCATATTTATTCTGCTCTTACAACATTGCAATTGATTTCATTGTCCTGCCTGTGCACCACCTGTCTACACTTGAATATCACATTGGACTTTTCTGCTTTTTTTTGCACTTCTGGTTGGACGCAAACTGCATTTCGTTGTCTTTGTACTTGTACCCTGCACAATGACAATAAAGTTGAATCTAATCTAATTTTAAGATTTAGTATATGCACCTTAGTGAAGACATAACCTTAGCCTGGCACATGGCACATTTCCAAGTGCAGGTGCTTCCCCCTTATGACCAATCAAGTGCTGCTTTGCTGCTGAGTGCCGGGGTCGTTGCCATGACGAATGGCTCTGACCCGGAAGCAGGGTCAGGGTCACAGTGGTGTTCCATTACCCTGATTCCCATCTGTCTTTGGCTCATGTGAGGAGGGATGGAAGCGACAAGATGGGAGCGGCTGTAGATAAAGCGGAGAAGAGCTGAGTGCTGCAAACCCGCACTACTATGGAGGTGCGTTAATCATATGTTGAGTTGAAAAATGAAAACGTTCAGCTACCCTTGGAGCATAAGCAATGCAAAAGTAATATAAGTAAAATGCTGTTTTAAAAAAAAAAAAAAAAAGAAGAAGAAAGAAATGTGTATTTGAGCTGTTGTAGCCAGCTGCAGAGCCAAGGCTGTAAAGCAAACGGAGAAACGGGACTCGGCTGAGAAAATATGATGTGGGAAATCTTGGTTGAGGATGTGGATGTAAGGAAAGATACATCTTTTTTCTCTCTGGGGGACGGCTGCAGGAGAGTCTGTTGGGCTGGAGGTAGATGACAGCCTCCATTTTACGTGTATTCACTGACTGATTAGGTCCTCTGGGTAGGTGGAGAGTCTGATGGAGACAGCCCCTATCTCTACTCTCCAGACACCTTAGTGTATGGCGTCATTTTTTAGTCAAAAGTTGTGAGCGTGTAAGACATGATCACGAGCACATTATGTTATTTCACACGCGCAAAAATGAACCTTCAGCTGGCATGATAAAAGTACTCGCGCACAAATTCAACAACCGAGAGGTGTAGGTAGCTGCGAGCGAGCGCCTTACTCTGCTTGTACAGTGGAATCCTGCTCGCGCGCAGCGGGCTTCTGCTCGCGGAGTGCTGTTTTGCTCGCGGAGTGGATTTCTGCTCGTTCAGCTGATTTCTGCTCGCTCGAGTACATGACTTTTGACAATTTGGGGGCGGAAACCAAGGAGGGCACTGACCCTCTTATGATTGGTCACTTTCACACAGGGACATCCTTGATTGACAGCTCTCATTACAGGAAGCACGGAGTCAAAGTATCTGACGGAGTTCAGTCATTCAGTTAACACTGCACAGTGGACGGAATGGCGGCGACACCTGAAGATGTAGGCGTAAGTGATATTGATGATATGGTGGGGGCTGTGTGTTTGACAGTGTTATAGCCATTTAATCTGAAATTTGTTGAGAATAAACTCATTAAATATTGAGAATAAAGTCGTTGTATTTCGAGTTTTTTTCTCAATATTTAATGAGTTTTTTCTCGAAACACAACGACTTTATTCTCAATATTTAATGAGTTTATTCTCAACAAATTTCAGATTAAATGGCTATAACACTGTCAAACACACTTACGCCTACATCTTCAGGTGTCGCCGCCATTCCGTCCACTGTGCAGTGTTAACTGAATGACTGAACTCCGTCAGATACTTTGACTCCGTGCTTCCTGTAATGAGAGCTGTCAATCAAGGATGTCCCTGTGTGAAAGTGACCAATCATAAGAGGGTCAGTGCCCTCCTTGGTTTCCGCCCCCAAATTGTCAAAAGTCATGTACTCGAGCGAGCAGAAATCAGCTGAACGAGCAGAAATCCACTCCGCGAGCAAAACAGCACTCCGCGAGCAGAAGCCCGCTGCGCGCGAGCAGGATTCCACTGTACAAGCAGAGTAAGGCGCTCGCTCGCAGCTACCTACACCTCTCGGTTGTTGAATTTGTGCGCGAGTACTTTTATCATGCCAGCTGAAGGTTCATTTTTGCGCGTGTGAAATAACATAATGTGCTCGTGAGCATGTGTTACACGCTCATAACTTTTGACTAAAAAATAACGCCATATTAGTGCCTGGTGTGGTTTGTGTGTGTGCGTGGGAACGTACACCCATGCCTTTTAATTTTCTTTGTATGTTTCTAGAATTCTTTTTCTGTATATGACATGTCATCTTGTAACATATTCCACAAATGCAACGTTGTTTACACACAAATTATCAGCTTCAACGCAAGCTGTAAGTTAGGCCTACTGCTAAATCATGATTTGATGTACTTTAAACAGGATTTTTGTTTAAATCTCTTTTAAAATGGGCCCTGCAATGTTGATATTACAGTAGAGACTCACCATGGTGGACAATGTGTTTTGGGATTTCATTTATTTGGTCACCATATGAAACGTTAATGTTAAGGTCGTGCTCTACAATTGTGCTATTATCTTCACTTTTTAGAATAGCTGAATGTATGGACAAGAGGGCCAGAAATGGCTAATGTTCACCCTGTAACGCCAAGGCCGGCTTCAAACTGGCTGCATGGCGTGAGCGTGTCAGCTGCGTGGCGTGTCCGTTTTTATTTCGGCTCCCATGTTAACAGGTTAGACCTTTCACACTGCCTGCGAGACACGCACGTCTCAGAAAACGAAAACGCGTGCATGCTCGAAATAGGACCGATGCCTAATTTTCATGCGACACGCAAGCGTGTGGGAAGCGTTTCCAGGCAAAATAGAATACAAAAAGATGTTTATATGTCATTTGGACACAAATACATATTAATAAATGACATTTAAGTCTCCAGGTTTTGACATAAATGCAAATATAAATGTAATTTAAAAAAATTATAAATAATTATTGATTTTCAAATATTGCACCTTCTGTCAATACAGAACGAAATATTCTGTAGCCTATTTTGCCGTCAATACTGCCGACGGTGTCTTTGCTGTAATCATATCAGTATATATTTATGTTTACCATAAAGTGTACTACTGCTTGAGTGCAGTAAATCAATGGGAAACATACATGCGTCCAGACAAGGCTTGCAGCAGCAGCAGTAGCGCCACGTCAGACACGTTTGTGGTGTGAAAGGACATCCACGCAGCCACCACGCAACTGACACGCAACAGAAACGCCACACTCACGCCACGCAGCCAGTGTGAAGCCGGCCTTTCCTCTGCGGATAGTAACCCCTCAGTAGGGGTAGGGCTGTAATGCACCGCTGGATCCTTTCAGCTAAAACGATGTTTGCCCTTCACAAACATCGTTGTCATCTTGCAAGCTGCCATTTATAGACATTTGTGGCTAGTGAATAAAAGAATTGAGGTCGCTATTGACTTGATTGGCTATTTAAAAGTGGTTTGTGTACTATTCACAACTTTTGCTAATGGAAATCCCAAAAAGAGCGCGTTGAGATGAGTAGAACCGTGCTGTACCATGAAGTGGAAGTGCGGCATAAGAGAGCAGTGGAGCTGGGTGTGTGCCAGAACCGCTTTATCATGGATGTACCTGCTAAGTGTATACTGATAGGAAATGGACTCCTCATTAAATGAATTCAGTATCACTGTTATATGTGGTGCATGTCTTAAGAGGTTTTTAGATTCAGATGGAGTTTGCTACTGTGCCACATTATGTACCACTGCTCAGAGAGTGTTTGAAGGAACTCCAAATACCTGGGGACATTTTCTTCACTACATTGAAGCTGCATTTAGAATATCAAATTAAAGTGTGCTGTCCAATTGCACTTATACCATTTTCAGCCGGTTTCTGCACTTTGCTTTAGCTAGTGCAATTACTGTGTTCTAATGAGTTAATTGACTGTCAGCAGATGAAGATAAACTCGAGCATAATGACTTCCCCAACTCACTCTACTCGTCTGTGTTTTCGAACCCACTGCTCCCCATCCCGCAGCTCAACACCCCCCCCCCACACACACACACACACACACATACACACACACACACACACTACATGAACTTTTATTCTCAACTGTACATCGTGCATCTCCCAATATGTGTAAGGCATCTACACTTCAGCGATGATTCTTCACTGCTCAGGGCTCTCACAACCTCAGAGATTTTCCTTAAATGCTTTAATTTTCAATTCGGGCCCGAAAGATAGAAACACGGCGTCAATGAAATGTGGCTGCTTGTGTGACATGTTAATCAGCTTGAGCGTTTTGTCTTTTTATAGATGCTTTGCTACCATCTGCTCTAAAATATCTACTTGTACGTGAGTAGCATACTTTTTGGGGTCTCATGCAATTTGGAATAGGCCTGCAACGGCTACAGTTGTATGGGATTTACTTCAAATGTAATACATCAACCTGAGACTGATCTTGACACATATGATGATGCGGTAAATTAAATGTGATTTTGAAAATGTGGTGTTTATCATGTGAAATATAACATCAGAAGATATCCTTCATACCAATCAAGTGGAATTAAAAATCAGGATTTAACAGTAAGCCTGCATTGTGTTGGAAAAAAAAAATGCATCCTCATCTGCAACTTGCAATAACCTACTTTAAAATCAAGCCATTAGTCTGACACAACCAAACCTGAATCCTTCTTTTTTTCAATTTGCAGTGCCTGGATTCTTGTTAGACACAGTCCTGAGCACAATTGCATGGAAGTAATGCTGCTTGCGTTCTTGTGTTTTGGCAGGGAACTGGAATGTAATATTCACTTAATGAGTAGTTCTGCTTTACAAAGAACAGGCTCGAACAGATGACCAGATGAGAGGAGTAGTTTCCACTGCAGCATGCAGATCTTACCGAACAAATCACTTCTACCATTTTGACTTAATTCTAAACTATTGGTTTATTGAATTTTGGGTTGGGGGGGGATGGTTGGGTTTGCGTGTAAGCAGTGTATCATTCTGGAATGCCAATATTTGCTTTAAAGGGGAACTATGCAGCTTTTTTAGCTTAATTTACCTTAACTGAACAGCGTCGGAGTCCTTGGAATGGTTATATGACTTTTTCCGGGTTGAATGGTGGTCGTCTCGCTCCCCCCTAGCGCCTGTGAGCGGAACAACCACCCTTGCAACTTTCAGCCCGCGAGTCGCCGGCCTCAGCATCAGGAAGTATAGCGTGATATCAGGTCTCGCGATGTAACGAATTGCTTCACAGCACTGCACACATACACCCATTCAGGAACCGGCTAACAAGGTAGCGATGGAGTTTTTCACACTATCGTCATGACTGAGCCGGCAAAAAAGAAGCAGAAAGCTAGGAAAGCATTGTCGGAGGAACAGAGAAAGAGGAAACGGCAGACTGACCGAGCGAGGAGTCAGACACAAGTAAACATAGGAGCTTCCAAATATCTATTCCGAAGCTGTAGGGGGAGCTCTATGGAGAAACCTGCCAGCAAAAAGTGAGAAAACAGCAAATAAATTGCCAAAACTGCATAGCGCCGCTTTAAAGGAAAAGAGACTATATTTTTCCAGTAGAATTTGCCATGCTAGGTTTGTCCCTACGTATATTGTTTGCTTGTAGTAGTTGAGTAGTTCGTATTGTCAGAAATGCAAACCTCCATCCCGAAGGTCAGAGTCCAGATGGGAGTTCAGCAGATGGAGCACATAGCAGCGCACTAACATTATACCAAATAAGTGGATAAAATACTTGCCATAATGGTTGCTTTCAATGGATTCTCCTTCCATACCACTGCAAGCAGCAGCTACCTCAGGTCAGCAATAAGGAACATGGCATTACACTTCATAGAACCACTTGGACAGAGGAGACAACGCCAAATAGCAGAAGATACTTTTATTTTTTAAAACTGTGAAGATAGTATAAAGAGGATCTGTGTATTGTCTTTGTTTTTATGATATTTTTTAACAAAACTGTAAAAATTAAAATGAAATAATAACATGAACAAATGAGAATATTCACCATTTCTGAGTTCTGTATGAAAGTCACACAGCTTATGGTGAGAAATCCTTTGGCTCCTTGGAAGAGTTAAATGTTCCTGGCAAGTATTCCACAGGAAAATGTTCCACCTCAGCACGTGTCTATGATATGAGGATATGAGGTGGACGTGCGTGGTAAAGTCTACACTTGACTCAGAAAATATCTGCTTTGTGCAAGGAGTTTTACTACCTGGGGAGTACCTTAGTCAAAGCAGTGGAAAGTTTTTTTTGGAGCGGACAATCCATCACTGTTGCAGTTTCTCTGAATCTGCATAAAATAGAGGCACTTGAGAGCATTCTGTTTATCCTCCCCTCCCTCATTGACATTCACTGTCCATGTCTCCATCCTCGCGGTTGTATAGATGGAGACACCTACGCAGTTACGGACCTGTGTGCTCACCCGCAGCACCCTTTCATCTCCCAATGGCCGTCCGAGTGAGCAGGCATGAGGCAGTTTGGGGTTTTCATGTAAAACCGTCCCCGTGTTTCAAAGCTAAATTGGGCTTCATAGAGCTTTTGAAACCTGAAAGAGAGTTGACTCACGTTTTGTTATGGCTCCCCATGCTGCGGGGGGGAGGGGGAACCTTTTCAAAAGCATCTCTGTATTTGTTAGACACGCAGGGTGGGCCGGGAAAAAAAAAAAAAAAAAAAAAAGAGAGACTGAATAAACGTTTTTTTATTCCAGCTTGATTCGGTCTAGCTATCCTTGAGTTTTGATATTCAAGGACACTTGTCTTGACACCTGTACTATAAAAGATATTTTACAGAGAATAGTTTCTGCATAAGTCATTCTGATATTGATGTGATCTCATGAGCCCCTTTACCATTAAGTTTTCCTGTTTTCGTCACTAGATAATGCCAAGCATATCATATTTTATTTGTGGGCTATCCTTTGAAAGATGGTCTATTTTGTGAGTAGAATGTGTGATTTCAGGTTGACAGGAAAGGGATTTCATGTTGCTACTTAAGATGTAAATAAAATATAAAATGCATATTTCACTCTACTACTTGGTGTGTGCTGAGAATGCAGAAATATGGTGCAACGGTAAGTGTTTCATTGCATATTCTGCACTGAAAGAACACCTCGCTTTGGGCACAGATGGAGTGTACTGAAGAAACCAAAGTGTGAAGTGCTCCGTTGGTGACCATCTTGGTTTCTAATGCTTTAGAGACCAATGTTATTTATGGATTGACTTTTTTGCACCATCGGCGCACGTTTCCATAAGCATTAATGGTATTATGGGCATGGAGAGGTGGAGCTTTAACTGAAAGGGGCACGCTCAAGGTGTGAGAGGTGACGCCTCAAAAAGCATTTCTCTGCTTCCCCTCAGTTTATATCCCACGCTCTGTCTTCCAGCTGTTGAAAATGCTTCTTTATGCTGGTAGAAGAAGAACAAAAAATTTTCTTTTTCTTCTCCATTTCCCTTAATTATGGTAGATTCATTGATGTTTTTTCTTTAGTAACAAACTGAGAGGTTTTATCCCGGGATCTTCTGCATTTTGCTTTACAATCCTTAATGACAAGTTCATTTGCATTTATTTTGTTGCTTTTAGCCAAAGACAGACAGTCTGCATTCCTCACTCAGTGTCACTCGGAGTAAGTGATGGGGGAAAAAAGGGGGTTTAAGGAGTTCAGGATGGATGGGTGGTGCTTGCCAAGTAGCAACAGGGATGAAAAAAAAACTAGGACTAGGAATGAATGGGGCACCGTACGTGTTCTTCATCTGGAATAAAGACTGTTTGGGGAGCTGTTGGAGCCCGTTCAGGCCTGCTTGAACACACTCTGTCTTAATGTGCAGGGGCATGACATGATGTGACGTGATGCAGGCAGGACATGTGTGAGCAAGAGCGACGTGTGAAAAAGGAGAGTGTGAGAGATAAACAAGGGAGGATGAGTGTGTATGTGCAGATCCTGCTTTGACTGAGCTGTCCTTAACTCTGTGCCCTGGTGAGGTTGTTGAGACTTCTCATCTCTACACCGTGCAGTGCCTTCACACTTGGTGGTTGCATACTGTGGAGGTATAATTGAGAGTTGTGTGTGTGTGTGTGTGTGTGTGTGAGCGTGTACATGCATGATTTCAGGGCGGCGTAGAGACTCACTGAGTTGAGACTGATAAGGTTTGATTGATGATTTGAAAATAATAAAGGCTTGCGGTGTTCAAGTAGAGGCTCCCTGCTGTTAGTGTTGATGTGTGGTAATATGGAATTGCCTTTTGAACAACTGACTGCATCCTGCTGTATCATAGAGTAAAGCTTTAATGTCTCTGAGGAGCAATTTGACTTACAGACAACAATAATAGTAAATATAGAAATAATACAACAATGAATAAAAACAGTTATCAATACGATACATTCATACATACATACATACATACATACATACATACATACAAGACATACACAAATACACATGTTAATGCCTACGTCACTGTTGTCATTGTCACCAAAACCATCAGAGAAAGCAGCAAAAAAGAAGAAGCCAGAAACCAGGGGACACCGTATCACATCCACAGCTAGTAACCAAATCACATTTTGTTTAAAAAGCCAAAAGCTAATGGCATAAAAGAGGTAATGGGCCCTATCTTGCATCCGGCGCAGCACGGCGCAAAGCCCGACCCAAGTGTCTTTGCTAGTTTAAGACCGACGCAGTTTCCCATCCAGCGCCCGCATTGTTTATATAGCAAATGCACCTGCGCCCATCTTTGCGCCCATGGGTGTGCTTGTGATACAGGGAGGTGTGTTCAGGTGACTTCTTGGCGTGTTGCTATCTTGAGGCAGCGGGAAGTGATCGCGCCATTGACCAACAAAAACCTGATCTAAAGTCAATAGCGCAGCATTTCATTGTTATTTTAACAGCGAATTAGTAAAATGCACCTAGGCTCGTGTACAGCGCGTGCACACTATGCTTGTAACACACACACAGGGAACCGCAGCAGCACACAAACATGCTAAAGATTACAAATATTACGGTGCAAATCCACCATCATAATAGCAATGCGCCAAGGTACAAATGCGCCTGGCTTTTAAAGGGAATGGGAGATGACACTCTGATTGGTTTATTGCATGTTACGCCCAAAACACACCTATGAATTAATGAAGACACTAAGTTCAACTCTTTTGAACCATGCACACGCCGCACGGACCCTTTATTCCGCCGTCAAACTAGCAAAAGTGGATTTGGACACGCCCTAAACGCACGTGCGCCATGCGCTTCACGCTGTGCGCTTAGATCATTAAAATAGGGCCCTATGTATCTGTTTGTCACCTCTAGTGAGGTTAAACCTCTGCCCCAATAGAAGCAAATTAAGTGTAGTGAGTGCTAGGAGTCCAGTAAGATGACCTGCCGAGATTTCTGTGTGGCTTTGACTTGATGCAATTTGTTTTTCACACCGAGATTACCAAACCATCAGATCATGGCAATTGTTAAAGCAGACTCAATAAAGGAAGTATATCACACTTTTAGCATTCATGAAAAAAGTCAGTGTAAGTTTATCATCCAGGATGGTTTCCAAGTATTTGTACTGCTGGACTGCAGTCACAGGATTCCCTTTAATAATGGTAAGAGCAAGAATAGTTGGACTCCTGGGGAAGTCAATGAACATCTGTTTGGTCTCAGACACATTTAGCTGTAGGAACGACTTTTCACCCCAACAAATCGACAAATTGCACCACTGGGCCATGACTCTGATCCTCATCGTGCAGAAGGCCTAATATTACTGAGTGATCCGCAAACTTAAGAACATACCTGTCTTTATGATAAGCCTGACAGTTGCTTGTGTACAAGACAAATAAAAGCAGGAAGAGGATGCTGCCTTGAGAAGAACCTGTGGAAGATGAAAGGACACTAGCCAGAGAACACTCTCATCTTCAGTACGTGTGCATGTGTGTGTGTGTGTGTGTGTGTGTGTGTGTGTGTGTGTGTGTGTGTGTGTGTGTGTGTGTGTGTTCTTCCAAGCTATAGAATAACTTGTGCTCCAAGGTCAGTGATAAGTATCTCCCATTGTTTATTCACACACACACACACACACACACACACACACACACACACACAGATGAGGCAAAAGAGCGCTACAACAGCATGTTGTTTTTATTCTACACACTAGCATCACTTTTATCCTCCCTCTCACCTTTCAGCTTTTTTTGCACCTCAGTGCTGCATTTTAACACTCATATCTCAGTTCCTGTTTACAGTCTACATTTACAGTCAGGGAACACAAAGCAAGCTTGGATACAACTATCGCATCAAAACATTTATTTTTTTATTATAATATGTATTCAAGCTTTCTCTGTGCAGAAGGGGATTGTGCAACTTTGTGCTTAAAGGAAATACATTTGCCTACCAGTTTGTATTGGTGAAATATGGATTACACAAGTACAAACACAAAATTATTTTCGGTGTTAGATGGTTAATTTCTGTGTTGGACAGCACAATGTGCAGACACACAAATGCTCACATATATACAATTAAGACTCAGCAGAGTTTGATTTTGTTCAGCGGCGTTCGGCGTAGCATCTGCTCCGTACGAAGGCAATGCACTGCAGATGGACTGGAGTAATTGCTAATGCCACACTGTCAGACTGTCCAGGTGTTCTACAGTTCTGTTGCATCCTTTTCCATTAGGGTTGAGTGATTGATTACATTGCCTTTATTGTTACTTTGTCTTCCTCACTATCCATGATATTATAATTTCAATATGTCTGCTTTGATTTCCTCTGTGTGCTGTTTGGGGGGAAAAAGCCATTCCTGCCTATTTGCCCTTAATAATAAATATATCCACTTCATATTTGCAAATTGAATTAACCATAATAAATAACTAAATAGTCTACCTATTAGTATTGTGTAAGGAGTTGGCGGCTGAGGGCATAAATGTTGCTGTATGATCCTCAATCAAATATGTATCTTGCCCTTCAGCCTATGTCTGTGTTTTCTGCCGCTTGTTTCATCTGTGTGATACATGGCATCTGCATCTTACCAGACATGGCTAATGAACTTTGAAACTGTGTTGTGTTTTATGTCTACATAGAGAGATTGGGCTTGCTGACATATGAGTGGCTCTGCTTGTCCTGTTATTGAGGCTCACTGGTGCGTCTCAGAAAGATGTTAACATGAATTTGAAAAAAGAGAGAGAAAAAAAAATCCAAACAGATTTCTGATCTTGTAGCTTTTGACAGGCACAAGCAATCAGCTGTATTCACTGATAATATCAATTAAATTGTATAAACTTGGACTTACAGTTCTGCAACTAATACATAATACAGCTTTTTTTTTTTTTTTTTTTTTTTAAATCTTTCCATTCTATGCTGTAATGTTTTCTCTTAAATTCCGACTTTCAGGGGTGGCCTCTAGCTCACCCAGTAGAGTGTGTCCTTGGCAGTGGCCGTGGGTTCAAATCCGGCCCGCGGCCCTTTGCTGCATGTCGTTCCCCCCACTCTCCCCTCTCTCCTTTCCTCTCTTTAAGCTGTCCTGTTGATTAACGGCCATAAAAGCCCAAAAAATAATCTTAAAAATAAAGATTTTGGCTCTCAGCTCCTCGGAGTTGATGAAACTCGGCAATCTGTCGCTCAGCTGTCCAAGTATATTTTCCAGATTCTTTATTGAACTTTAACCTGTCACTATTATGTTGATCCTAAATTTAAACTCATCATTTTCAGACAAAATAAACATTAAAGGTCCCATGACATGGTGCTCTTTGGATGCTTTTATATAGGCCTTAGTGGTCCCCTAATACTATATCTGAAGTCTCTTTCCTGAAATTCAGCCTTGGTGCAGAATTACAGCCACTAGAGCCAGTCTCACAATGAGCTTTACTCAGAACGTGCCATTTCTGTGTCTGTAGCTATTGAGGAGGAGAGAGGAGGGGGCAAGGTGGAGGGTGGGGGTGTGGCCTTGACCAACTGCCACTTTGCTCGTTTGAAAGCCATGATGTCTCTCTCTCATGGGTTGGCCAAATTCTCTGGGCGGGCAAAGCAGAAAAAGGGGAGGTAACCTTCCTCCTTATGACCTCATAAAGAGGAGAATCCAGAACGGCTCATCTGAGCTTACTTTTTCTCAAAGGCAGAGCAGGAGACCCAGGGCTCGGTTTACACCTATCACCATTTCAAGCCAATTGGGGACCATAGGCAGGCTGGGGGAACTCATATTAGTGTTAAAAAACCTCATAAAGTGAAATTTTCATGCCATGGGACCTTTAATATTTTGCTCTGGAATCCAAAATGAGTGCGAGAGATGTTGTGTTTGTATGGTTGGGGGGGGGGATGGAGGACTGCTAACTGACGTTAATTTGCCACAGCATCACA